>JAVFHW010044167.1:0-32700 GCA_032159205.1 Eurystomus glaucurus suahelicus
AAAAAAAAAAAAAAAAAGTAGATATTCTTTCTTCTCCATTGAAACACAAAAAAATTAATGTGCTACCGCTCTCCTTATTTTGTCTCCTTTTGTCTCTTCTACCTAAATACGGAAACATCATTACATATGTAATTTATCATGCTAATTCCCTTTCTTGTTTATCATTTTGTTTTGTCTCAGCAAAAGAAAAATCATGAGTACTTCAGTGAAAAAAATCAGTCTGCCACCTTTTAAAAATATTCCATGTTGTCCCATTCAGTTTTGTATACAGCCTGCCTCATAGCACATAAAAATCCTCAAGAAATATTTTTAAAAAGGAATATGTTTGCAAAACAATTGAGTGTCAGCGAGGTGCTGTTAATAATCTGAAAAGGAAGTCTGTAAAACCTTTCCACCCAAATTAGAAGCAAATGTGGAAATCCTTAGATAAACAATTTTTGCCATTCCTCACTTGTAGTAAATGCTATGCATTAGAAATATGTCTTGGAGTTCACAAACTATTGTCATTATTTTTTAATCTAAGTCAAGAGGCCTTCATCTTCTCACAGGCTGCTGTAGACTTACCCTTTGTGTAAACAGAATTTATTTATGTTTATTTATTTAGGCTGGGGAAAGGTAAAACATAAATTATTCATAGAACCAGCCTGGATTTTGGAAACAATAAGGGCTGGGGAAGGAACAAAATCAACATGACCTGTCAAGGTCTTTTCCTGCCCATTTTTCTACGACAATCCTATAAAACTGACTCATTTTCATGGAGATTATATGTATGAAGAGTGTGAGGACTTAAGGTTCCCTACAACTTTCAGCTGCTGAAGAGGAGTCCTGCTTGATTTTGGCTTATTTTGTATTATCTCTTGATTGTTTACATTTTCAGGGCCCTTCCTAGTAGGAATGCCTGGGATTCCTCTCCTATCTCTTTTTTGCCCTCTTTCTTCTTCTCTCTCTCCTCCCTCACTCTATCCCCCTTTTCCAAAACAAAAGTTAGCTTGTGTTTCACAAGAGAAAGTTTGATGACATCAGTACAGGGGTCACACTGAGCCCTCTCCTGCTCAAAACACCTAATATCATGATATTGCTATAGGAAGTACTTGTAAAGCGTTGTGCCTCTAGGAACATGGGAGTGCTTTTCAGCAATCACATAAATCAGGGAGAATATTAAAAAGAAAAACCAAGAGCACAGTTTCATAGATAAGACAATGAAAACTGAGAAACTTCCCCAATATTTACATTCTGCACAGAAACTTCTGCGGAGCTTCAGTGCAAATGTCAGGCATTCACCGTGGATAAAACTTTTTTTTTCCCTGATGGCTTGGCTTAAGTGTTTAATAAAGATTTGGCCCTAGCAGCATCTTGAAGTGCCTCATGAGTCTCATGTGAGTAGCAAAAGAACTTGTTGGAATTTGCAAGGCTGCTTCAGTGGAATACCACTTTATACATTGTGATATAATTAACAAAGTTTTCATAAGAGTTTATTTTGTTTACTTTGAAAAGGGATGGAAAAAAAATGTCTGTGCTGTATCCTATTCCTGTCTGCAATTTTACCTTCTGTCTGAGTGGTTAAGGAGGCACTCACCTGGAAGAAGGAGGAAACCTGCTGGGAGATGTGCACTAGTAGAAATGGGATATTTCATACAAAGTAAAAGAATTTCAGTGATGGGAAACAAGGGAGCATTATGCACAATTAGCCTGAAGTTACAGTTAGTCCCTATTGTTGAAGTTTTTCCACTTGATATGTCTCAATATGAGCAGGGTAGGTACTGAAATAAAATTTGTCCAGTTTTCTTTTAAATACGATGGAAACTATTCATCTGTTCATAGAAGTGGAGGTTTTCAATGTCCATCTGCTCCACCTGGCTTTTTGAAGAACAGATGACTATATGATTTTTGAAGAACAGATGACTACATGATTTTTGAAGAACAGATGACTACATGATTTTTGAAGAATCACTTAGGTGGCTATGTTGAAAGAGGAAATCAGGGTTAGGTATCTCCAGAGGAGAGTCCCACAGGCATGCCTACACCATACAGTACAGCATCATACTCAACCTGGAGCAGTGTAGATGTATAAACTGAGAACAGAGCTAATTAACTGGCATGTTTGTGCTGCTTCCCAGATCCAAATGATTACCTTTCAGTGGCACATCACTTTACTGAGTAAAAAACCCCAGCTTCCTCAGAGCTGGTTCAGTGATTCCTAGCAAAACCTCATATAAAATGCAGAGATATGTCTTGTGTCCCTGAGACAGGCAGGGAGAAGGACAGCATATCTCACCACACCAGTTGCTTTCTACAGAGACTCACTCAATGGCTTCTGTGATTCCCTTTTCCCATGCAGAGTGCAGAAGAGCTAAGATCCCTAACTTGTTACCACTAGTTCATATTTTCAGTTTCACAATTTCTGGCACTTGCAAAATGAACACTACCGTGACCTACTGTCCCTGTGTATCTGGTCCAGAAACTGCCCTGAAGACTACTAGGATTGCTCTTTTCAGAAGACAAAGTGAATGAAAAAATATTTCCATATTTAGCAGTTATTGTTGCACCTCTTTAAGATGGGAAATGATGCATTGCATGTTCAGATTTTAACATTAAATCATGATTTATCTTAATTTTATTATATGATTAAGTATGATTTAGAGAAATTCACCTGGTGACAATAATTGTAACACACGAAACCATGCACTGTCAGATTCAAAGACATTTCTCCTTTAATAAGTAATTGCAGCTCTTCAACTCATCACAAAGTACTACAAAAGTTTTCTAATATTAGGGGGTTTTGGTCTCTTTTTGCTCTTTTCTCCATTTCTTTCCAAACATTCCTGTAATGAAATGGATATGGATCATCTCATCTGGTAAAATATATGCCTGCCTGAAAAACTCTCAACACATCTGCTCAGTTGCCAAATTTGTCATATTCATTCAAGATGACACTATCTTTCCAAAGGTGAATATATAAATAAATACATAAATACCCTAGGAAAAAGGAAATGTAAACAGCAAGTCACAGCCTTGTCAGAGTGAACAAACTTGCAATTCTGTGAAGATATTACCAAACTCAGATATTGTATTAGTGGTAGACACCAAGCATCAAATGATGTTACTTTTTTCTGTGTGCAATGTGAAACACTTGCCAGAGTGAAAGTTAGAAAGTCCATCTATAAGGAAGAAATAACTTTCTTAAGTCAATATATGCAGAATGATCCAAAGGGACAACTTCAAACTGGTGGAAAATATACAACTTAATTCTCTGTATATACAAGTAAGAGTGTGCTTATCTAATGAACTAAAGATTATAGCAATCTATTTAGTGATCTAGTCTTTTACATTTTATACCCATTTCCTTCACCAACAAAAACACATTTCTGATAAAATTTATCTAATAGTGCTGTAAACCTATATTATATAATTTTATAAGTAATGTTAAGTATTCCAAATTGAAAGTATTACATAAGGATGAGGTGTTATTTCTGGCACATTCAATTATAGTCTTTCATGGAAAGCACTTATTTAATGAATTTTTTGAATGAATTTATTTAATGAATGTCTTTGTCCAGTATTGGATCTGCACTGGGGCAGATCACCTCGTTCCTCACTTACAGCCCTCATTGAAGACAATGTATAAAAAGTAAATGCAAGCAAAAAGCAAATGACTACATCTAATTAACATATGATACTAAAAGGCTGAGCTAAAAAACATGTGTGAATAGAAACATGGAATTAGTACTACATTGCTTCCATAAAAAAAGCAACACTGTATAGAATAAGTGAGGCTATTGAAATGAAACAGTTAGACATACAATAATAACGTGAGTGTCAAAACAAGAAAGAGCACATTGGCTAACAATGTGCTAACAACACAAAGGCTAACAACACTAAGTAATTTTGTAATAAGGATGACAGAGAGCTTTCCCAGAGACAGTGTAGTGTGAGGTCAAAAAAACCCAAATTTTTTAGCTGAAAAAAAATGTCAAGGATTTACATGGAAATAGGAAAGGTCCTTTTAATTACTGTTCAAATATTTTTTCACAAAAGGAACTCAGAACATGATTTCAAACAAAGGAAGGGCTTATGTAAAAAGAGGTGTGCATTGTGTCAGCCTTGACAGGAATCATGTATACAGAGAAATGAGATAAAAACACATTTCCTTTTTTAGCATTGATTTATACCAACACAGGTCTAGGGGCTCATAGGAGCAGTGGAAGCCTTGAAGTCTTTCCATTAACCTTCACTGGGAGTGATGTTATTCAGAACATCTTCATCGTAAGATGACATCTTAAAAATCTATCTTCATGTTTAAGTTTTAGAAA
The DNA here is from genome assembly GCA_032159205.1 of Eurystomus glaucurus suahelicus. Taxonomy (NCBI): domain Eukaryota; kingdom Metazoa; phylum Chordata; class Aves; order Coraciiformes; family Coraciidae; genus Eurystomus; species Eurystomus glaucurus. The sequence goes on from JAVFHW010044167.1 coordinate 4,311, forward strand.
CAGTAAGATACATTTGTGCCTGAGACCTTGACTTTCCTGAGGATATATTTCATCTTTCTAGTGAGTTGTAATGATGAGAGAGTATGTAATAAATCAGATAGCTTAATAATGGACAATTAGGTGGAATAATTATATTTAAGTTGACAATGTCAATTGAAAACATGGGGAGATGTTCCTACAAAACTTCCCTAACTGAGGTTTATTTACAGTTCAGGAGCAAATATTAATTCTCTCATATATTGTTGCATAATTTCTTAAATGAATCAAGTAAGTATGGAAAGCAAAATCTAGATGGGATAATCACCCTGCACTTCACTTTAAAGTCAGTGGACAACATACCATTTACTTTGAAGACTACTGGTCTTAACAAACTAAACATGAGCTAAATGAGGCATTATCACATGCTTTGCAGAAGAGGTATATTTGTCCAACTTTTTGGAGTTTGTCAATCTGATTTTTTTTTCTACACTGTTGAATATCTACCTAAACTAACTATAAAAATGATCTGTGACCAAGCTACAGTCAGAATAATGTTGCTTGTGGTTTTTTATTAGAAACTGTAAGGAAATCTCAGCATTGAAAATGGCAATACATACCTGAAGGGCCTCATTTTAAAAGTCCATTTTCTAAGTTAAATAAGGTAGTAAGAATATCACTGACTTGGAATAAATTCTAAAATTTATACCTTAAATCACTGGGCTTTGAGTTATTTATCTGCTAGCTTTATCATGGATGTGGAACCTCTTGTGGCCTAAGATCCATTTTGAATTCCCCAGGTGAATATTATGCTTTCAACATATATAGTTGATGAACATATTTGTTGGCTAAGGATGCTCATATCCATCTGCCAAATGGCCTCATGCCTGCAAACATATTGGTCAGACACATGTCTTTGGGTGTAAGTGCCAAGAAAATTTCTAACACTTGCCTGTCGTATCTTCTAAAGGAGGTAGCACTGAGACGTTATCACTACATATGCCTTTTCCACGCATATTTAGGTGAATTCTCCAACCAGTAAAGAAGCACAACAAAAAGAAAAGTGAGGAGTTTGCTGATGTTCACGGCTTTTCATGATATAAATAGCAGGTTCTTTGGGACCTTTGACGGCAACATACGGAATTACACTTCTGGGGCAACTGTGATACTGCAGCTCTCAGCACAAGCAACTTCATCTTGGATCCCTCTGACTGAAACTGATTTTGGAGGTGGACTGGGAAGAGCTGCTTCAGTAGGTGGTAGTGTTCCTTCTCCCTGTCTTGTGCTTCTGAAACTCAGCCCTTCACTTTTCTCCACTGAAGAACAGTAATATCTGCTGAGATTGCATGATGTTAATGAACCAGGAAGAGTGTGTGTTGCTGTTTTATATTGAGTCAAAAACAAACGAACAAGCACACCTGTGAAATTTAAGCTAGTGCAAATGATTGAAGTCATGGCCAATGGTGAAAGAAGTTAATGATGGCTACGCAAGTCTTTTAACCACATTCTGATCTGAGATGAAAACTCTTTACATGTCTAGGTAATAGGATCTCAGAATTTTTCAGAGTAAATGCATTCACAGAAAACATTCTGTGTGAGATCATATAAGGATGTCTTTTTGCTTCATACATAGACAGTTGATCTAAATATGTTGGTTTACTGTATTTAATTTTTTTGCTTTTTAGAAGGTGTATGTGTAAATATATGTTTATAATGAAAACCAATCGGATACCAAAGTTTCAGGATTATATTTTGGATTTCCTCTAATTACTACATGATAATCTTTAATAAATAGTTACTTACGTATTGCTTAAGAAAATAGCAATAATTTATTCTAATAATGACTGTGAATCTCTGTGAGATTGTGTTCAGTATCCCAAACTTATTGTACAGCCAACAGGATCAGAAATACATAAAGCAGAATTGGAACCAAAATGTTTCCTGGAAAAATTTCACCACAGAAAAAAAAAAACTTAGAGCAGCTACTTCCATTTGGAAGAGAGCTTTCACATTTGTAAGCAATTTTCTGTCAGGTCTCTTTTTAGAATTTCTAAAATGTTGGGGTGTGATCTACTAGGGACTGGAAGTAAAAGTTAAGGAAAAATGAGAATTAACAATATTTTTGGCTGGGAATAGAGTCAGAAATACCAAAAAACCTCATGAGAAAACTTTTTACTTCTGAAACTGCTAGACTAGTTTTATTTTGAAATAGCTGATATTTGTGTAAGTATAAAAAAATGTATGATTGATCTGATTTGAACCTTTTGAGATTTGTCCTTCACTAGCATGAACTGATCTTAATTAGAGTACTTCCTGATGTGCAAAAACAAGTTGTATGTCATTATATTTCATTGAAATTGGGGAAGAAGAACTGTTTCAGTATTAAAAAGATATAGAAATAACAAAAAAAATGTGGATAGAGGTACTTTAATGACAAAATTTATGCATTTTCTATACTGTTTTTGTATAAATACATTATATGAAATACAGAATTTTATATTGGCTGTAACTGTCAGGAAGTCCCACTAAAACAAGCACCAAAAGTTTAAGTATTCCATAGCTGAAACTAAATAATGTGCTAGTCCACAGTATAAAATTTAAAAATGAGACTATAATACATCAAGATAAAACAAACTAAAATACATCAATTTTTTAAAAGCAATATTCAAAACAGATTCTTCTAGAGAGCTGTCTAAACTTCAAGTTGATTAATAAAATAAGGAGAAAATAATGGTTGAGCCTCTTCCCCACCACCTCACTCCACACTGCCCCAGAGATTAAAGAATTTCAGTTTCAGCTTCTGAAAATATCCCTTGGTCACCTGTGTCAAACCTGTCTTTTGAAATGGCTTAGCATACTTGTCAGATATAATAATAAATGTAAAGTAAAGGAGCCTTTGTACCTGTATGAAGCCCAAATAAGAATTTGTCACAGACCATTCGATTGTGAAAGTTGGTTTGAAGATTTGTGGTCTTATCTACTTTCTAATACCATTTGTGGAATAGGATAAGATAGAAATATAGCAGTAATTAGCTGATTAGAACACATGGTGTGTGGGCTTGTTGAGAAGGCAGCAATTTTGTCTAGCAGAGAGCAACTAATGAAGTCGCATGACTAACTATATTAAGCTAATTGTCTATGAGGGTCAGCAAAGGATTCTTGCCCTCACCTCCTCATCACCACCCTCTCCTCGTGTTTAGTACAACTGGTTAGACTTCTCATGTTTTTGGCTTTCCTTTGTTTTCTTCCCCATCCTAAGTGTAAAGCACTAGAGAGACATAAAGCTTTGCAAAAAGACAAGAATCTTGGGCTCTGTTTGTCTGATTTCTTACGATAAAGTTCACAACACCATTGAAATAAAAGGAGGGATATAGCTCCAGATCAATTTTGAGGAGGTTTGAGGGACATATGCTGTGCAGCTCCTCTTTAATGGGATCTAGAGGGCAAGGAGATGAAAAACCCTACGAGCCTCTGTAGTAAATCCAGCTCTGTAAGCAAAGTGCTTATGGATGCTTTAAAGTAATTGCTAAATTGGAGGAAGATGAAGCAAAAAGGAATGAAGGGAGGGGGTCAGATAGATGCAACCTCATGTCACTAATTTGACTGGGGGCAAAAAATCAAGAAAGCTAGCAATGCCTGAAGCTTTTCTATTTCAGGTTCTGACATCCAGTTCCATAGAAATTTCTCACCTTTTAAAACTATAGTCCTGTTAAATCAGCAAATATTACTATTTTGAATGACATTTCTATGCTTGGGTAATTGCTTAAAATGTGTCAAGGCAAACTGGTAATTACCGGTCTTTTTTATCCCTTTTTCTGAAAAGAGTAAGGCCTGTCAGTCATGACAACTCCCTCCCCTCTCTGAGCCTGTAGCTCTGGGAGCAATGAGCTAACTCAGAATGTGAAGATCACAACTACAATAAAATCAATGAACATCAGCAAAGTACATCTTGCCTCTATCAAGAAACCAGACATTTCTGTAAGACAAAATGAATTTGTTCCAGGATTTTACCTGCCTTCTAAGTGTTTGAAATGTCTTTATTAAGGTATGTCTGTATTAAGGTATACTGTCATTAAGGCCTGTGGTAATACTACTTCAGTTTGATTTGAAATTACTCTGTAACACTCTGTCTGTCATCCGCTGCTAGGTTGAGTCCTCCAAAGTCCAAAAGAGCTCAGATTAGTAGGCTGGAGATCTGATTGAAAAACAACACAAAATGGTTCTTATACATTTTTTCTTCTTATATACCTAGATTTCAAAATGGTACTCTGATTTCCCTGAAGCCAGCATTTAATATTTTCATTTTATTTCAGTCCATGTTTGATATTTCTTGCTCTTTAAGTGAAGCAATGATATAAAAAGCTACAGCCATTTATACAGCCTACTAATTAGTTTCAGAGGAATTGGTAAAAACCAGGAAATTCCTACCATTAATTCAGCATCCTGTTTTTCAAATATGTTTGCTTATTTTATGACTTTTCTCCTTTTTAAGATAAGATACATATACCAGCTCTGTCAACAATGACCCTTGAAACTGGTGATGCAATAATGTTGGTCAACCTTAACATTAATAGAAGTCCTGAATGGGAAAATATTATTCCAATACAACGCTTCTATGAAGAATTAAATAGTTGCCTGAACACTGCTTAAAAGGCACCTGTATAGATTGAATAAGTTCTTACCATGCTCTGAAACATCTTTCTTTCTTTACGATGTGAAGCTCTAAGTATGTGTATGTGATAAGATCAATGTCCTAACTCTTTCAAAAACTGTTACTTAAAAGAGTTTACTACCATTAACAGAAAAACAGGTCCAAGCAGAATGACTGTCTATAAAGAAACATTTCAATAATAATAATCAATAATAATAATAATAATAATAATAATGAAAAAATAGTAATATTAAAAACATAGACACACCTGCTAGCTATTGGAAGCATAAAAAAAGGAAAAATATGACAAGGGTTTTAAAATAGAAACATGTTCAGAAAATGTTATTCAACCAAACTGAAATTCTCCTAACTTTCTTGTTTTAGACAGTTTCTTTATAATTAGATACACCTTCCTCCTTGTCAATATTCTTGACATAGGCATAGTCTTCCTTTTAAACTTATTTATCTTATTTATCAGCTTCTCTGGAGGAGAGGCATCACAATATTCCCAATTTACATTGCTTTGCTGTTTCATTTACTACTTTCCTTGATCTTACTTGGGTATTTTGTGTGATTTTGTCTGCATACACGTATCCAAATGCTTTGGACTTTTACAGCCCTAAACAGTTCTCATGCTTAATTTAGATTTGTGATATTTCCCTTTTATAGGCAATCAGGTTCAGAATTTCAGGAGCTATCTGTTTGTTTTCTATTTCAACAAAAACAACTCAAACCACTGTTTTTTTCTGGCCGCTATCCCATTACGAAGCTTTTTAATCTGTAAACAACAAGCAACAGGAAACAAAGCAACCACTCTGTTTTTATGTTGTTCTCTTCCTCATCCCTCATTTTGGCTCCTACTCAATAGGCCTTTGCTCAGTTTAGTTCTTAAGGAACCCGCTTTTGGAGGCCCTGGGCATAGCTAGACTCAGCTGTTGAAGTTTCCTAAAAATGCTGTATTAGCTTTTGGTCAGTAGAATTCAGTGGCTTTCAAAGGGAACTCCCCTCTCCTTGAGGTTGATGAGCTCACCTAAGCCAGGTTGTACGTAATTAACTCCTGTATAGTACTTACTGTCGATCCACCTCTAAGTCATCTGTGCTAATTAATCTCTTGAATTCTGGACATTTACCTGGCTCAGGGCTCGATCTCTGAGAAAACCTCCCTGTAAGCTACTGTAAGGTTTTTGTATCCTTTCAGAAAGGCCGAAAGGCCAAAAGGCCTGAAAAACCTCATAACATGCAATTATATGCTGTCTAGAATGTGTAAAACTGTTTTCAGCCTTTAATATCTGTATACTTGAAGTGACCTGTTTGATACTGACCTCACTAAGTGATACCATAGGTGAATAATGGACCATCAGATAACAAGAAACATGAGAGTGAATAGAATTATGTATTAAAATATCTGTGGCCAGAGGAGATGCAAAGAGAAATGAAAAAATTTAGAGTATTAAATGTCTGGGTCTCTTTGTTCCTTTCCTTTTGAAGTCAGCATGTGACATACACATGAAAACAATGATCCTAAACAACATTTTTTTAATTGAGTTGAGAATTCAAATGAAGAAAATTCCCCACTGTTAATGAAAATATTATTAATCTCAACAGCCTTAATCGCTCAAGGCTTACTTTATTTAGTTGTGTGGGAAATAATCATGCTCCTTTCTTGCTTTTTATAGACTTGTAGAAGAAAAAAATATATTTGTCCTCTAACATCTTTGGCTATTATACATGAGTTTACTTACGTAGTCCATGAACAGGTCACTAATTTTTTATTTGTAGCATTGATAGATGTTATTACTTGACATCATTGTTTTGCTATTTTAACATTTTACAGATTCAGACTTTAAAGTTCTTTATCTCATTCGTAAGAGACTCCTCTGTTGATGAGTCTTCTTGTTCCATTAGCCCATGCAAGTAGCCCAGTAGCTGAATGAATTCCTCAGAGAAGGAATATGTGTCAAGTTCAACACAAGGCTTTCACACCAACACTGCCACGTCTGGTAGTCACAATAAAAGCATTGCTCCATTGAGTAGATTCACTCTATAATGAACAGCCACAACCTGCTTTTCAAGATCTGACCTTCCAAAACAGAGCACAACATTTAAAACCTTCTTTAAAATCAACTCAAAGCCTTAATGGAAAAAGAAACACATAAACAAACCAACCAATTGAAAAACCTCTAACAAATCAAAACACAAAGTGAGAGGTTTGTGCTTTAGATGAGAGAAAAAAATGGCAAAAATTGATGGTCTGCTGTAGTTACTTGTTGGAATCTGGAATGCATGAGCAGTGCAGACAGGGAAGAACAGATTCATAAGATATTAACTGATTGATACAGATTGATATAATAGAGTTACATAACAGTCCCATTGACAAGACATGCAATGACGTTGTGGCATGAAACTAAGGAAACAAGAATTTAAGAGAAATCTGTAGAACAATCTGCAAAAGGTCAGAGCTATCTTCTGCAAGTCCCTTCAAACTGCATAAACTTCACTCTTTTAACACTACTATCACTTTGTTCTGTGAAGGATCAGTTAATTGGTTCTTTCAAGTAGTAATTGATGATGATTACAGAATCACAGAATTGCTATGGTTGGAAAAGACCTTTAAAATCATCAAGTTCAACTGTTATCTAATTCCACCAGGGCTGCTGCTACACCGTATCCTTGATCACCATATATAGATAACTTATAAATACATCCAGGGATGGCATTTCAACCACTTCCCTGGGCAGCCTGTTCCAGTGTTTGATAATCCTTTCTGTATATAATTTTTCCTGAATGTCTAAACTAAACCTCCCCTGATGCAACTTGATGCCATTTCCTCTTATCCTATCTACTTGTGAGAAGGACCAACACCTACCTCACGACAACCTCCTTTCAGGGAAGAGTGATGAGGTCTCCCCTCAGCCTCATTTCCGTCAGACTAAACACCAAGTCCCTCAGCCACTCCTCATAAGACTTATTCTCAAGACCCTTCACCAGCTTCATTGCCCTTCTCTGGATCTGCTCCAGCACCTCAATGTCTTTCTTATACTGCGGCGCCCAAAACTGAACACAGTATTCAAGGTGCAGTGTCACCAGTGCTGAGTACAGGGGGACTTCTCTAGTCCTGCTGGCTACGTTGTTTCTGATACAAGCCAGGATACTGTTGGCTTTCTTGGCCACCTGGGCATACTGCTGGCTCACATTCAGCTGGCTGCTGACCAACACGCCCAAATCCCTCTCTGCTGAACAGCTTTCTAGCCACACTTCCCCAAGCCTATAATGTTGCTAGGGGTTGTTGTGACCAAAGTGCAGGACTTGGCACTGGGCCTTGTTGAAACCCGTACAAGTGGCCTCAGCTCATCGATCCATCCTGCCCAGATCCTTCTGTGGAGTCTTCCTACCCTCAAGCAGACCAACACTCCCACCTAACTTGTCGTCATCTGCAGACTTACTGAGGTTGCTCTCAGTCTCTTCATCAAGATCATGGTTAAATTGAGCTTTATGTTGCCGTAAATAATCTTGTAAACTTATGTTAAAAGTGTCTCTAATTACATAAAAGAATTCAAAGTATCTTGGGGATCTACCTACAACCTGGCCTCTTTTTCTTGGGATTGGAAAAATTCAGGTGAAATCTGTATTAAAATAGACTGGGGGAAAGTAAGGTTTTTAGGGATTTCAACAGCTGCGCAGTGGGGAAATACAAAACTTTTTCACTCATCATAAGACCTCTCATCCCTGGAAACATTGTGACAGGTGGTTACATCCTCTTGTAATCAGATACAAGATTGCATGTGTATAGCATAATAATAATACGCAGGTCTAAAAAGTCTTGACTTCTAAGAAGTCCAATTCTCTTTATAATTATTTATGAACAAAAGCTCACTAGTATATTTAAAGCAGACTGGTGTCAGCAGATTGAGAGTGCGTTGCTTTGTCTTACTGCAACAAGGAGGTATCAATTTATTAATTAAAAAAAAAATAAAATATATATATATATATTTTTTTTTTTTTTTTTACAATCCAGAACAGTTTCTGAGGTACAGGGCTCAAATATCTCTAGAACAGAGAACTGTAAATCCACAAAGATCAGTAAGAAAAGCTGGATTTCTCTGTCTCTGTATGGTACGTGGAGCAACCAAGTTTAGCCTGCATTTCCATAAATACTACACAAAGTAAATGAAAATAACCATAGTGGAAAGGTCATCATTGTAGATAATGTCAGAGAGAAACACTCCTTGTAACAATAAAGCTGTCTGTAAAGTTGAAAGAAGCAAAAGTTGGAAATCTGACCAGTGAAGCCTTTGTTTTATCCAACTGATACATTTGTATTGTTGTTTTTCTTGGTTACACATAAAGCTCCTTAATTACCCCAATAATTCTCAACTAAATATAATGATAGAGAATTCAAAAGAGCAATGAAATGCGTGGAAGAGCATTCAACTTAATGACATTAACTGTACCCATAAAGGAAAGTCAAGAGACTTCTTATGTTCTTTTGACATTTTAATTGGGAAGGATTTTTCATTAGACATAATTTGAATATAGTTATGAATGGCAAAATTCCTATTTCTGATATTGGAGAAGAAACCTTAGAGGAAGAGAATAAAATCATAACAGAAACAGGCTTGGCAAGAAAATCCTAGTTAATTTTTAAAAGACTTGAAAAGAACATGCATTCTTACTGAAATAGCTAGAGTAAGTGGTTTAACAACACATATGCAGTAGAAACACTAAAGACACCGCAGTACAAATTTAGAAGATAATGACTACAAAGGCTATAGGATAAATCTGTGGTACAAAAAAGATGTAATACAAGATCACTGGCACGGTTTAACCCCAGTCAGCAACTAAACACCACACAGCCACTCGCTCACTCCCCCTCAATATGATGGAGGAGTCAGAATCAAAAGGGTAAAAGTGAGAAAAGCCATGGGTTGACATAAAGACAGTTTAATAGGTAAAGCAAAACCTTCACACACAAGCAAAGTACAACCAGGAATTTATTCACCACTTTTTATCTGCAGGCAGGTGTTCAGCCATCTCCAGGACAGCATGTAATGGTGACTTAGGAAGATAAACGTCATCACTTCAAATATCACCCTTTCCTTCTTCTTCCTCCAGCTTTATATGTTGAGCATGACATCATATAAAATATCGGTTTCGTCAGTTAGGGTCAGCTGTCCTGTCTGCTTCCTCTCCAAACTCCTTGTGCACCCTCAGCCTACTCACTGGTAGGGTGGTGTGAGGAGCAGAAAAGGCCTTGACACCATGCAAGCACTGCTCAGCAATAACCAAAACATCCCTGTGCTATGGACACTGTTTTCAGCATAAATTCAAAACACAGTCCCATACCAGCTATTCTGAAGAAAATTAACTCTATCTTAGCAAAAACCAACACAATCACCATTAATATGTCAAGTGGTCAGAGGAAGAGGGAGGAGTCTGAAAGATGAGAACTCATGTTTCCAATACTCAAAAAAAGAACCTCAAAGCCAACAGTATCTATCCTTAACAGTAATAGATAGGAAGTACATATAAGGAAGGGAAGTATATTTATCTGAACAAAGATTATTGCATGAATGTCAGGGATACTGATGTGCAGAAAACCAGAATGAATCACATTCATATAAATACTGGAACATGGCAGGAAGAATACCTTGAATTCCCTGGAAAACTCAAGGCTGCAGGGTGGTTTCTTGTTATTGGAGAAAATTCCTCCTCCAGGTGGAAAAAGACTTCTGAATAACTTGGACATTCTTTCCCCAATGACGTTAATCATATTGCTGCAGAACTTGGCCAACAGCTTTGTCAACAGAAGACGAAACATGGGATTTTTTTTGTTATTTTATAATGATAAGTTTAAAAAAAGACAAAAAAAAGGATGTTAATTCCCATGATCCTGTGGTATAGGAATCAGATAGACTAGGAATATTTCATTATTCTTTGGGGTTTTTTTGTTTCAGTCACCTACTACCATAACATAGCAATAGTGGTGAAATTCTATGATCATTTCTGTACCAAGAAAAAAAGCAAAAGACAATAATAAGTACCTATAAGATACTTATCACTAATAGTTGCTTCACAAGTATTTAATGATATATCTGTGTGACCTCAAATATGTTGTTGAGTGAGATTGTGGGGAAGAGGGGCAAATGGGCAAATGTTTAATATACTGGATGCTTTTGCCAGCTATTTCTCTGGGGTGTAGTTTTTTTTTCTGTAGGTCTTACTATGAAAATAAAAGGTTTGTTAACAAATAACAGATGCAGTTTCTGTGAGAGAAATTTTCTGTGAGTGATTATACCACCACAAAGGGGCTTTCGGCTCACAGACCAACAGATGCCAGGAAGGAGCAGTTCACTGGACACTGTCTGAGTCAGGGAGCATCAGTAGGAGGGGGTGAAGAACGGTCATTATGTATAGCCAGAGTGGACTGGCCCTACAGAAAAGTACAACTAAGTTAAAACCGCTGCTAAAGTTAATGAGTTGATATCTTAGATTTCTGTTATATGGACAATATTTTAGGTTTTTCTGTTTTCATTTCTGTATAGTTTTTAGTTTTGTTTTCATTACTACCTTGTTAACCTCCCAAAGAAAAATGTTTCAGTGATTTACATGGAAGAATAAACTAGAGCACATACCAATAATTCCATTTTACCATGATATAAACATGAAAGTTAAAAGAAAATACAAAATAAAAGCTCTTTCAAGCATCTCTTCCAAGTCTTCTAATTTATTGTGTGCAACCTGTGCTACCACACAAAGTGCTACTTCCATGCAAAGCAAACTGTGGGAAGTGTTCAAATTAGCAACGCTGAAAAAATGTACAATTTTGTGCCACGCGATCCTTGCAAGAGTGTGATTCAAACCATAACTGATCAACTGAAAATCCCTTCTGCTTTACTATTAACAAGAGAGAATGAACACTCTCAAGCACTAGGAAGCACTCTTTCCTTCTTCCATTGATACTGGTTTCTCTTAGAAGTAGAGGAGAGAGAAAAATAAGTATAAGCCAGAATGGTGACATTGTGGGGACTTCTCAGCTAGTGCAGGATCTGAGAATGTTTCCCCATAATGGAAGCTGCCATATTTCCCATCACTTGATTCATGTAGCTGAAGCACATTATGACTTCAGGGAAATCTGCATATATAACCTGAATAATTTGAATTATTCATGGATCTAGGAACGAAGGCACATCACAAAAAGCCCAAACCACAAAAATCTAGCTGTAGCCAAATGAAATGTAGCTATGTGTTAGAAATCAAAGGATCAACATTTGCATTACAATGTCACAAATGTATCTGTAGAATGCACTGTGAATGGATGTATTAATCTAAGGTTAAATGAAGTACACCAATAAATTCTTTGTTTTGCTTTGCTTGCATGTGCAGCTTTTGCTTTACCTATTAAGCTGTCTGTATCTCAACCCATGGGTTTTCTCACTTTTACCCTTCTGATTCTCTCCCCCATCCAAGTGGGGGGAGCAAGCAAGATGCTATGTTTGGGTTAGCTATCTACCAAAGTTAACCCACAATACCTTTGAGTAATCCCTTCCTACTGATTCAACTGGATTTAAAGTTACTAAGCATAGAAATAGAAGTAATAGAGCAATACAAAATCTAAAAATTATTTCATCCACTGCAACTATTGGCTATGAATGAATCTGCACCTGAAAATACCCACTTAATTCTATTCGTTTAGATAAAGCACTTAACTTTTAAATAGTTCAACTCAAATAAGATAGATACATCACCATTAAAAAAAACACACAACAGATGACTGTATAGTTCTTCAGAAATACTTCTTCTTGATGTCTTCAGACATCAAGAAGATACACAGTAAGAGTATTTTCAAGAAAGCAGGAAACAATATTTATTGTCAGTGGCTGTATTTCACTTGTCTAAAGGAAATAATCTTCAGTTTAGAAGTACTCAGTATGACCAAACGTGGAGTATTGCCTGAGGCTGTGATGGATATCTGACAATGTCTTCCTTATGATGTTCAACTAAAAATCAAGTGTTAAAGAAATCTACACAAGTTTGCATTTACTGCAAATGCAATAATATTCCTACTACTGCTTTTACGGAATTTCCTCCAAAGTATGGAGAAGATATTTTTCAGTTTGAAGAATTACAGATAAGGAACTTTATGCATTTCCCCAGAGCGGTCCTCACCAGGGAAGTGGCAGAATTAATACTTGTCCAGAACATACTCCCGTTTGAGGGCTGGGTATGCAGTCCAATACGTGAGACATAACATACGGTCAATTTGGGCTTCCAAACTTTTCAGTGTTTATTTCAACCTGTCAAATCATATTCATGTCAAATACTAGATACCCTGCACAGAAATCCATTTGAGACGGCAATTACAAAGTATAAATTAAAAAAATCTTTAAAGATAAAGGAATGCAACTTGTTTAAATCAGACAGTCTGATACAATGTGTGAAATGAGACGGTAACAAAAATAAACCTGGTTCTCCTCCTGAAAATGCTTTAAATTGTGTAGAAGACTTTCCTTTAGCACTCAGGGGACAAACAGAAGAGTTGTTTACCCAAGCAAAGCAAATACCTTCAGCTGTGCAAATAAGCTTCCCTCTTTTACTGAATTTACTATCTCAGAAATTTTAGTAGATGGACATTATGGGAACTTTAATGCAAATACTAGGGCATGCAGATCCGCATAGCTTAGCTAGTCCTGATGTGCCTCTGATGTTTGCATGTCCTTTTGCAGCTGGCTGACTAATTAGCCAATTGTATGCAGGGGAACTCCACCAGAAATGTAGCTATTAACATGCTTACTGTGTCATATGTTATTTGTTTTAGAAAGCATATGTTATGACCTAAGACCAAAGTCACCAAAGAAAAGAAGTGGATTCTCTTTTGCTGCCAACTTCTAAAGCTCCAGTGATCTCAGTGCAGCTGTGACAGCTTATCCTAGTGGTAAATTTAGTTCACACATAAGAATAAAACTCAGCTCAAGTACAAAATACCCATATTCACAAATGAATGGTGTTATGTTACTACTTACTTATTGCACAACATCTGACAATTTTTGAACTTCCCTGTTCTGACCTCTTCCTTATCCTGAATCATTTGAAAACATCACTGTAGAATAAGCAACCTTCTTTATGGCACTGGTCTAAATTCAGTCCAGATGGTGTCAGCTAGAAGTTGTTATTAACAAATAGTTGTTTGTTAGTTTGTAGGAAGAAATAGATATCTCAGCTGCTGATCTCAACTACTAGTAGGCCTGTGCTCACATCAGATGAACAGTGCATAACAAAACCAAAAAGCATAAGTAGCACCTTTTTGGAAATCCTAGCACAGAGACCAAAAGCTGCAAACAAAAGGAGCATGTTTGGAGTTAAAAGACATAGTCAGATTACCTCTGCCTGTGACTCCTGTGAAATAAAACTTGTTACTAACTGTTGGAACAACATTTCAGGACTGTGAGAGTGCAGTAACTGCAGCCCATACATCCCATTCTAGGTTTGGTGAGCAGTGGCACAATTCAGCAGAGCGTCCCTGTTCCAACCAGTGCCACAAGTAATTTCCTTCCATAAACCCATGAAAAGGAAAGCAGGGACTACTTGTTTACCCCCTACTTTCACTCTTGGGTAAGCAAATATCTTTAATGTTTGAAAACAGTTTATTAGATGCTGCTACCCACACAGCTTAATAAACACATTGAGAGCATTTCCCTGAGGAGGCTGGGAATTAAAGCACACCTGGGCTTTCTTCAGCCTCCTCAGCATTCTGATAGCAAAGAGAGATTAACAAGTCAACATTTCCTACACAGCAGAATTCTGCTCTTTTGCCTTGTGTATAATCAATGGATCCAGTCCTAAACCCTCTGGTGCATCTTTTCCCCTCTATGACTGATTTGAATTTTCAGTGTCCCAGTTTTGAATGCTTGTTATTTTTGCCTTTTCATTGTAGAAATGAGCATCCTCTTACTACTATATATTACTGCAAATGAGAAGCACATGTTCCTTTCTGAGCTCTTAAGATAAACAGAGGGGACTTAACAGATCTGCTGATGAAAACTTATAGAGGGAAAATATCTTGTAATTCAGACTTGCTTTGCTTTTTATAACTAGAAACATCTTGAGTAGCACAGCCAGCAAAAAGGGGCCATCATACAGTAGGATTTGCAGAAAATTTTTTAAAATGTACAAACAAGTTGATCAAATAGTCACTGAAAAATGTAAAATGCAAAGAGGAAAATTTTCAGCTGGACAGATTATTCAGGGACTGAAATCTGTGCTGAAACACACCTTAATCGGAGGTGAAACTTGAGGGCTAAGTACTGAGTAACACTTTAAGTTAAATATCATGAAGAACAAGACAATTTGTAAATATTGAGATAACAGTAAATAATTTGCAGTGGTTATTTCTACCAGCCTTAACATTTCATAGATCAAATTTCTGCTGTGCCAGTCCACTATAAAAGAAAGGGAGATAGAAATATAAAGACAGTAAATGTATGCATGCTCATGCATGCATATGTACACACTAGATAGATAACCATGTGCATGAACAGATATATTAGTTTATACTGCCAGTAAAATAAATATGAAGCTTTATCTACTATCTCAAATATAACTTTGACTGTAGTCTTACAGAAAGTAAGTGCTTTTCTCATTTTTTTCCTGTGAATTTAAAGGGTTTTTTTCTCCTACTTACAAATTTGCCTTTCTGGAGCCAAAGTAAACTTTCTGTTTTCATTTTTTCTTCATCTTCTGTTACTCGGTACACTACACAGCTGTGTGGAAGAAATGACAAAAGACCATGGACTACTTCTGTGTTAGCAAGACACTGGTAATACCACAAGCTATCTTGTCATATGTCTAAATGATGCTGGCATTCAATTGTCTGTTGCATAGAGAACAGAAACGTTCTCTGTCCTCTGGTAAAGTCTTACCTTGACAACATGGGAAACATGTTAATGTGAAATGAGAATACTACCAGTGAATTGACTGGCATTCTGGTGTGACCAGCCTCTGTGCTCTTCATACTAGTCCTCAAAACAAAGTTGTGGAAAAGCCAAGAAGTCTAAGTTCAGCATTTCCTTATGACAGTATATTGAAACCTTTGCTTCTTATTGTGGTTGAACTGAATGGAAAACACAAAGAAACAACATTAAAAAAAACTAAAAGTGAGTTGGCTATTTACTTCTCTGTAAAACATGCTGCAGACTAAAACTGAAAAAGAAAAAATAGCTTTCTTGTAAAGTTTTGAGAACAATCAATATAAAAAATATATGCAATGTATACATGCCTAAGCATGCCCAAAATGTATATCTGCTTTGTACTGCTGAGATGCTTTTCAAAAGTATATCTAGTTAGTTAATTTTTTCTTACAGCTTCAGGTTTGCTAGGTCCTACAAAGGAAGTAATTGGCCATCCCTGGCCCCAGAAATCCCCTCTAATTAGAAACCATAGACAAAGGTTTGCTGTAGAAACAAAGCACAAATAATGAAGGGATTTGTCTAAGATGCCACAGCCTATTAATGTCAGACTAAGGTATAGAACATCAACATTTTATTTTAAATTTAGCACGTGCTTTATGACAGCTTCTATGATATGTGTAATATGTACATATTAATTACTAGCATTTGTATGTCCAGATTAAGAATTATTTATGCCATATTTTTAAAGGTTATTAGAGATCTTCATTTATATAAATGTAAAAAAAAACAGGAGGAGGTTAGATTATTTGAAGTAAAAGTTCCTCATTCCTTGGCTCAGTAATTTTTCCTGGGCAGATTCCTGCCAATAACTGTAAGTTATGGTTTTAATATAGTTCTAACCTTAAGACCAATTGTATGTTGTCTCATCTTTCAACATTTTGCTGCTTTAAATGATATGAATTTGACTATAAATGCATAGCAAACCAGGTGTTATGTTCTGTTTGTGGAGCAGAAGTTCTGGAATATAAAAAAATAACAGAAGCAAAAGATAAAAACAAAATCCTCCTGTCCTCTCCTTCCATAAGTTGATTTATCCCAGAAAGGAATGCAACAGTCATATTATTGATTATTTGTTGTGTAAAACGCAATGTATTTCTCTGCCAACCAGATAAAAAACAAGTAGGTATATAAACAGAAAATATGACTCATATGGGGACAAGATGTGCAACTTGAGCTGGCCAGGTTAGGGATACTGTAACTGAGAATAAAAGAAATTGGCTTTCAGCCTTACTGATTTCAGCTAACACCACAAAAATTTCTTTAACATTGGAGAAAATTTACAGTGGATTTAAGCAAGGACCTATTTTTGTTTGGTTGGGGGTTTTTTCCTACAGTACTTTTACTACCCATTTGAAATACAGGTAAATCATGAATGTGGCCAAGTGTTTCTGAAGGAAGGTCTTCTCTCATAATTGTTTTAAGCTCTATCATATGTGCACATGAAAAGAAAAGAAAATAAGAGAACACCTCACTCTACTTAATCCACTTCCCTTTAAAACAACAAAATCCCCCAAACAGAATAGTACTAATGCACATGTGTGAAACAGGAATAAAACCCACGAAAATCTGAAACAGACTCTTGTGTACGTTCCTGATTTTTCAGAAAATCATTGTAGTTGTTATATGGCTGTGCAGAAGATGTGGTATTCTCACAAATAAATAAAAATCCTAAATTATTGCTCTTTTTAATACAACCTCATTAGTCTCCTGTTTCTTCCCCAAATAGATCAGACTTGATTAAGTTGTGGAAGAATTTGAGAGAGAAGATCCAAAACCCAGCAGTGTTGAATGACCCCATGATAGTATTCATACTTAGCAGAAGTCTTCTTGGGTTCTCTTATCTGTATTGACCCCTCCTGAAGTTCTTTTGTTCACATTGCTCTACAGATTATGTTTTATAAATTATGACAGTCAACCAATAGAAAATCAGTCAGCCAGGAAGGGCATCACCTCTTCTGGTGATTCAGATTACTTTGGCAGCTTCATTATCGTCTCAATCTAATCTCATCTAAGAAAGAAAACTTTGGGTTTACATTTTCCCTGTCTTTGCCTTGGCAATATTTCAAATTTATACTTGACATGCTAATTAAAATGTTAGTAAGATCTCTGGATGATCACATGGAAGATATCAGCCATCAAAACCTAACATTATATGCCTCACTCTGTGGTTTAATGTCATTATTATTACTATTATTATTAAGACAACAAGGAAGAATGAGTGGTGTTGGGTGAGCACATGGAGGGATGTTGTTCAAAACATGATTTTATTTCTTCAGTAAAAGAAATCTGCAATCTGCAGAAAAAAAAATAATCAAAAGAGGAAGAAAACCAATAAAAACTAGATGAAACAATTCAGAGTTGACACTGGCTCACAGTCTCAACTTTTAATTTTTATGATTATTATTTCTGCCCTCTTTCCTGACAGGTTGAAATGATTAGAGCTGGGAGGAATTTAAATATCCAAACTACCATGTGTTTGTCTCCCCACTGAGGAGCAGATAACAAAATTCTTCAAAATAGCTGCAAATGACAGGGAATGAGGGAGTGGAAGAGGATGGGAGAAAACCTAAACCAGAGAAAAGCTCAGTCTTGAACCTTACCAGCATGTGCCAGGTCTCAAGACTAAGACATTAGGGGAGTGATGCTTTTACTACATACAAGAAATTATTTCAGGCAATTTGAGTAACTACTGCTTTTATCTTTTATGGCTAAGCTTTCTGGGCCATGCTTAATATCCTTTAACTGTTCATGTGTTATTATTATGACTTTTAAAACAAAAAAATTCCAAAGAGTGTATAAAGGGTGAGTAATAAACTTTATTTCTTCTATTCTCTTCACTCAGTTGCAGAGTTTGCCCTTCTTACAAATATTTGAAACTTTAGTGATTTCTGTTGCTTTTTTTCCTTATTTTTATATGTTTGCAATATTACTCCACACATTTTGTTCAGAAGTAGTTCAAAGAAGTGCCATAGTAACTGCAAGAGATGTGACCAAAAAAAAGGTATGTAGCAGATACAAAAGAATGAAATTCTAACTTTTATACATTTCAAGAAATACTTCACTGGAAGAAAGAATCCCATACTGGAATAAAAACCTGTTATATATATGAATAGTCCTATTGAATCTAGTATATGACCATATTAGAGGATTAGAAATGAATTTAAGCATAATTGAAGCAAGCAGAATATTATTATTCCAACTGCCACTAAAATCTAGGCCTCTTTGAAATAGAATATGGCAGAACAACACACACTTTAACTTCAGAAAACTGGAAATAGAAAAGGGAATTTGCAAGTTTATTTCCTAGTTAACTAGTCAGTCCAGCTGTGTCAGCTCTAATAGTGCTTCTATTTCCTTAATAACAGTTTCCTTGTTTTCTTTGTTTATTTATTTTATTCATTCATTTATTTTAAGATAAAGAATTCTCTTACCTTGTTAACAGGAGGGCCTGAGCCTCAATAGCCTTCTGGTTAGATGACACACCCTATAGAATGTGACAACTTAAAGGATGTTGTAAAATGAAAAATAATAATGAAAAAGAACCTAAATATGAATGAAGGCTCAAACAAAGCCTCATAGAAGTCCTGCAGTTACAGGTCTCTGGAGCTGAAAGACTCTAGCTCCTTATTTCCACTAAGAAGTACTTTGTTTTGATTGTTTCTTTTAACTCACAGAGGGCAGTATGTTTACCATTTTTTTTCCCCTCTCATTCTCTCTATTATCTGGACTCCACTTGAATAAAAATATCTAGTATCTTCAGCAGCCACCAATAAAATCTACTTAAGCAAATATTGGCAATGGCAAGATGGCAAGTTAATGGGTGACTGATGCCACTAGAACATTATTTGCTGGTTGAAAATGAATAGCAGATACATAATTTTCCTCACATCTATTTGGGCAGCTATTTCACCAGATTTCAAATTCTTGGCTGTGATCTGTTATTTACTTTCTCTGACACCTGACGCCATTGCATTTTTTTTTCTGTGCTAGAACTAATGGCCAAGAGTATTGTTCTGATTACAAGAGTCTATTTATATAATGTCCAGTGAAAATCTGTCAATATATCACGCTACCCTAAGTGCTTTCTGAAAAGATGTTTGAACTTTTCCATCATTTTTTCAGAATCAGTTTTGACCCTGCTCACTGGAGAATAACAGGATGGCAACTGAGAAGGAAATATCTAAATGTAATCTTTCTGGTGTTCTTAATCTGGTCTGGCATAGTTCTACAGGAAGCAGAATAAGGCCATTGCTAGACCTTTGGAAAGCACAAAATAGAAACAGAGTTATAAAGGAAAACAACACGAGCTTTTATAAAAATCTGTATGGTAGCCAGTAACAACTTAGGCAAAGATTAAAGATGATTTCACCTATTTCAGACATGCCAAAAAAGCATCATCTTACTTGACATGTCTGTTCCCAGACAAAAATATATCACAGAATAGCATAAAAATATGCAAAGTATTACTTATCTAAGATTTGTGTCTTTTCTCATTACAGAATGAAACAAATTTCATAGCCATTTTTACAGTTGTGATAACTGAGCTACTTTGAGTTTGTTTACATTATGCTTAATGATTGAAAATATCTGAAATCCAATCTTTGCTTACTAATCTGCGTGAGATGTAGAAATCACATAGCAGTTTTTTCATGTCTGATTAAATAATAGTGTATGCGCACCCAAAGGGACTTTTTGTACATTTGAATTTGTCGAGGTTTAGATTCAATCCACCAGACCTATAACAGACGCTCTCTGTTAAGCCCTCTTCCCCTCCCCCCCCAATAAATGAAGAGAAAGAAGATAAGGGAGAGAGACTTATGTCCCCCTGCCCTCCCAAATGGGAGCGACTTCTGGGTTAGAAAAGAAAACTAAAACAGCTTTAATGAAGATAATAATAATAAAATGGGATATATACAAATATATACAAAACCAGTATCAAACCCAACCTCCTCTTGATGGCAATTGCGTCACCATCACTACCGAGGCTGTGCAGGCACTGGCAAAGTACCAGACTGGGCTCAGCAGCAGATGGGAAACGGGTTCAGGAAAACACAAATCGGCATCAAAGGCATGAGAAGGTCCAAGAAGGGTCCAAAGGGAAGGGTCCAAGAAGGCAAGAAGGCCCCCAAGGGAAGTGAAGGCCAGTGGAAAGTGA
Source organism: Eurystomus glaucurus suahelicus (assembly GCA_032159205.1). Lineage (NCBI taxonomy): Eukaryota > Metazoa > Chordata > Aves > Coraciiformes > Coraciidae > Eurystomus > Eurystomus glaucurus. The sequence goes on from JAVFHW010044167.1 coordinate 25,057, forward strand.
AGGCCAGTGGAAAGTGAAGGTCCTGAAGGCAGACAGGAAGAGAGGGCCAGTGAGGGGTTGACAGGAAGGGCTGAGGCCCCTGTGATCCCTCAGCTTTATACTGAATATGATGTATATGGGATGGAATACCTCGTTGGTCAGTTTAGGGTCACCTGTCCTGGCCGCTCCTCCCTGCAGGAGCAGCCTTTCACTTTCTGCAGACCCGGATGTGGTACACAAGACCTTGGTCTGCACACCAATCCTTGGGAGTAACTAAACATCAAGTGTTATCACTGCTAGAAGCAGACACTGTCTGTAAAAACATGCTGTTAGCTTCAGAAAGTGCAGTTAGTTAGAAAAGATTGAGCTGAAAAGTAAAACCACTGAACAGAATTAGTTTGGTTCTAACTCAAACCAGGACAGAATTAAAAGTTGTTTTCATACAAGAAATACTAGAATCCATTTTCTTCATCTTTAAAATAACTACAACTTGTTCTCAAGAAAGTCTATGTAAGCTAAATTAATAAAAAAATCTAAAAAACCCTCTCCCCATTTAAATCTTGATAAGCCTAAGCAATTTAGCACCAGACTTATAAGGTATTTGGGAAAAGACTTTTTCAATAAAGCTATATTTAGATTTGCTGGGTACTTCCAGGAAGCTTGGCTTCAAAGCTATATATGACAGACATTCTCTGATTGACTCAAAAATCCCACACAGAGAGAAATTTTTAACAGCCAGTAGTCAGGCTGATAGAACATTGAACCAGATGTAAGAAAGACATTCAAAGCTGGCATTTTCTATTGAATATACCTCTCGTCTCTCAGAGCTATGAGCTGATCCCCTGATTATTATCTATCATGAGGCACAATTCTCTTAGTTCTTCTCCTAATGCGGCTTCACTTTTTTTTTTTTTTTTTTATCCAGTACTCACTGAAGAACAGAGAGATAGAGGGAGAAAGAAAGGCTTGGTAGTCTAGAGGTTGGATCAGTCAGTGGAGCCCTAGTTTCCAACTCCTAGTTTCCTGCTTCATCTCCAAAAAATCTGACTTAAACTGTTGAGAAGCAACCTCAGCTAATGTTGGTAATTGATCCAGGGTGCAATGAGTTATAGTTCTGACAAGCAAAGTTTATCTAATTTCCTCTCAGCTTTGCAATTTCCTCCCTTTTCCTATCCCATTTTCTCTTGGTTGTCACAACAACAAGGCAATTCCATGGGATGTTAAAGTCTGGAAATGCAATTGACTCAAATGGCTTCAATGTGAAACTAACATACCCTTTCAGTGCCATGGGATCTAGAAGGAAGTTGTCTTCTTCCATGCAGTGCTATTCCCTAGCTTTTTAAGACCGGTTATCTCACCTTCAAAAAACTTTGTTTTTTCTTTCAATGAGAGGGTGGGAGTTAAATCAATTTTATCACATTTTTTGTATCATTACTGTAATATTCTTATATGAAAACATTGTGAAACTGAAGGACCTTGACCACAGAAGAATTTAGCAATATATATTCACATGTGGTAACAACTGCTATATATTCAGATGGTAATTCATGCAATTCATTGGGTGATGATTTGAATCTGCCCTGCATGCACACTGAATTCATTGTTCTCAGGAAGAAATTATACCCTAAGAAAGTTCATTTTAGAGGGAATTGCATGTGGCATACAGCAATGCTGCAAATCCTTTGAGAATGACCCTATTGCTTCAGTTTACACACATTTGCTTTATATGAGTTAACTGTGGGATACCTCCTTATTCTTCCTCGGCTGTAAAGTTAATATAGAACATTGGTTATTTTGCTTATGAGCACATAGTAGAGAGGGGGCTGATGACTAGTAAGATAAATTCATTAGAAATGATTGTTCAAACTGTGGTTGGCTTCTGAAATGACTATTGAAGCCTGCTTCCTCCAAATTTCACTTCTATTACTTCTTTCCTTTTCGTTGAGAGATGATTTGGCCAAAGGAACACCTTATCTTGTAATTTGTGCAAATCAAACTCTAAAATTCATATCACAATTACCAATCCTATGGTCCATAGGCTTACTCCATAAGAAGCTTATCAATGTTGTCTCTCATACATCCTCCAGTGGTTTTAGAGTGATGAGAAAATCCCTGACTTAGAACCATTGACCCTCTGGAGGAGAGAAACACATACAGCAAGACAGGACAGACTTATGGCTTGTAAAAGAGAGAACTCCCAAATTAGATGAACTTTCTACACAAAACTAGCTTCTTCTTTACCTTATATATACTGCCTTTGGTTTAAATTCTAGTAAAACTGCAGAGGAACTGTCATTCTTATATCATAGAATCATAGAATGGTTTGCGTTGGAAGGAACCTCAAAGATCATCTAGTTCCAACCCATGGTAGGGACACCTCCCACTAGACCAAGTTGCTCAAGGCCCATCCAACCTGATTTTGAACATCTCCAGGGATGGAGCACTCACAACCTCTCTGGGCAACCTGTTCCAGTGTCTGGTGAGGCTGCACCTCGGTATTGCATTCAGTTTTGGGCCCCTCACTACAAGAAAGACATTGAGGTGCTGGAGCACATCCAAAGAAGGGCAACAAAGCTGGTGGTGGGTAGAGAGAGCACAAGTCTTGTGAGGAGAGGCTGAGGGAACTGGGATTGTAGTGAGGTGAGTGGCAGTCTCCTCTCCCAAGGAACAAGTGATAGAACAAGAGCAAATGGCCTCAAGTTGCATGAGGTGAGGTTTAGATTGGATATTAGGAAAAATTTTTTCACCAAAAGGATTATCAAACACTGGAACAGGCTCCCTGGGGAAGTGATGGAGTTACTATCCCTGGAGGTATTTAAAAGACATGTAGACATGGTGCTTAGGGACATGGTTTAGTGGTGGACTTGGTAGTGTTAGGTTTATGGTTGGACTCGATGACTTTAGGGATCTTTTCCACCCTAAATGATTCCATAAGTCTATGACTCAGACTTCGGGGGGAAAGGGGGAAGAGAGAGAGAGAGAAAGAGAGAAAGATCTTTCTGTAGATAGATATCAATCCATCAGTCCCAATCAATCCATCTCTTTCATTGCTGGGCACAAGTGCTGAACACCATGTCTGATTTCAGTGAATGCTTCTTTCATAAAGAAATTAATTGAAATTAACTACTGTTTTGAAATTTTAAAAAAAAAATCTCAAAATTTACTAAAACTAGTTCAAAATTTGACCATTTCAGAGAATCTGAAATGAATTATGTTCATCTTGCTATTGAAACCTCCCTACAGAAAGAGGAAGAAATAGGAGCATCTATTTCAGTTTGCTCCTTTCTTGCCTGGTTCTACCAATTTTTTCCCTGCAGGTGACCCTTTGTCTGTTAGAGATAGTCAGAGTGGAAGAATCTCTGCCTTTGCAGACTTTTCTCCCAGGAGAACACAAACATCAATAAGCAGGTATCAAGGTTGTCTTCTGATCTCCATACACTCCCTTCTACAGGAGGAGAACTTCCAAAGATAATTTCTTTCTGTACTATGTGAAAAAGTGGCAGTGTATGTCTGATACTCTTTCTTACAGAGGAGCATTTTACAATTAAGCCTTTAATGTGTCTGAGCTCAGAGCCCATGTTTCATATTTTGTTGAAAGAAAGAAACCAGATCCTCCAGACCTGCCTTCGGTAGGATCTTTCTCCTTTCCACCAAGTACAGACGAAGGCTGGGCAGGAAAGACAAAGACTTCAAGCTAGATGTTCTGACTAAACACTGGGACACAGTTGAAAGTTGAGCAAAAACTAGGGGTTACAAAATGTGGGCTGTACTAAGCATGTCAGCTGCCTTTTCCGTTCTGTTCATCTATGACTTTCAAGCAAGTCACCTTCAAATCTGAACCTCTCTAGACAAATGAAGTCAGTTATATTGCTCAGTTGAAGGAGCTTAGGTTAAATGTAAGTAGTACTATTATTATAACATTGCAGGCTGATCTGCAAAGGTGAAGGGAGAAAGTAGGTAGGATTTTTTAAATTTTCTTTCTGGAACCCAGATGGCAGTCTAAAACACTTGACTTCTGAACTCCAGAATTCAAGTATTATTAGCAGCCCTTTGGCCTCCCATTAATGGAGCCCTCCAGCTCTCTCCATTAAACTATAGCTGGAAGACTTCACATCATTAAAAGCAAGGAAAAAGCAAGTGCTGAGTTTCAAGCTGGAGCAGCCAAGATATGAATATGAGGAAAAAGAGGGAAGGAGGAGAGCAAGTGAAAACTGCTGTCACAGAGGAGCAAGAGGGAGTCTGTTCCACAAGGCAAGACAAGACAGGAGCCAAGGATGACCGCAGCATAGGTAGGACTGGAGACAATGTGCCTAGTATGTAGGGCCAGAGTCCGTTCAAGAAAACCTGTCAGTTATCTTGAGCAGCAGACATAGGGCTGGACATAGGCTGACCCATGACATTACCCAGGCCACCACGGGTAACCAGGTCTGAGCTGACATGGACATACAGAGCAGGAGGTGCATGAGTAATAGTCCCAGGGGACTGGCCAGAGCAGTCAAGTTCTATGGGTGTCCAAAGGACCTTGAAAGTGCAAACAAAATATCCATATCTGGCTTGATAGAAGGTGTCTGCTATGCAGAAAATGGCTACAAAATGCATAACTATCCGCACTTGGAGATCGGACTGCTCTGCAAGGGCCTTGCTGTATCACATCACAGACAGCTCTCTCCGGCTCCATAACCCTCAGTGCCTAGTTGGAAAGTAAGAGTGACATTAGTTGGGAGATTTTAACACAGATTAGTTCTAGATATGAATGACCGGATAACTAAGGAATACTGTCTTCTGAGTTTGGCTTCCTCTGACACCTACAAGAAATAATATGTAAGTCAATTTTTCTCACTTAAACTATACTTTTTTTTTTTTTTTTTTAACCTTGAAAGGTTGAACTAGATGACCCTTGAGGTCCCCTCCAATCTGGCTTTATATGATTCTGATTCTATTATTTTCCTATATGTGAATGAAGATTAATATATTGCATTATTATTTGCATTTCATTGTCTTTTTAAACTTCATTTAAGGTTTTGCAAAGATTCTGTAGCTTCTACTGTGAACCAGAAATATTTCTGAGTCTTTTGGGACCTCCTACAGAAATGTGCCCAGTCATACGAATTTAATTACTTGTGGACTTTTCAGAAGTCAGGGTAATTGTGGTTAATAACCATAAATTTTGAATAATGATTATATGTATTAATTAGAAACTGAGCTTCTTTATTGTGCATTGCTAGGTTAGTATTTTTCTAACGGGAATAGGCTTTCTCTTGACATTCTTGGAGACTTTATTTTTGACAGAGAATAGAGGAAAGAAATTTCTCACTGTTTTGATAATTCTTCTTTAAACTTTAATTGATTTTCCCTTTTGGTCTTGGCCCCTGTACAGGGCTCATTCCATTTACCCTTTCTTAATGTGAGTTACTCTGAAGACCAAACTTGTTAACAGTTGAGGCATCTTCAACTGTGAATGGCAGAATTGGTCCCAATAACCCAGACTGTTTATAGTCCTGTTAGCAAAAGGATTTATGTGTTCCCAGGTTCGTCATTAAAACATGGATGGCAGGTTTTAATCAGGAAAGTACATATATCATGTAATTATAATTCCGTCAGGAACTCCAGTAATGCCGTTGCATTTGCACAGTCCCACTACTAACATTACAATGGCTAAGAGTCTGCTTGTCACCATTTCCATTGTAAAAAACTGCACTATTTCCAGAAGGGGTAATAATTTAGTCATAAAGATTAACATAGTGCTGAAACATGGATCACTCCTAGAAGCAGATCCTGATTCATTTAATGAGTTTAACTGAACTCACTTCAAAGGAAGATAGGGCAAACAGTTTGGAGAAATAAAGAAAAAAGGCTAGTTCAAACCATAGTGTATTATCTGCATCTATTGCATAGATTTATTCTTGCAATCTATGCAAGTCTCTTCCTAGAATTTCTATTTCCCTCTTCCGTCAACTTCAAATTTGATCCTAGTCATCTTGTAGAAAGGCAGATGAGATACTGAAAGCTATGCGGAGTGTGAAATAATCTACGTATTTGCCTTTGTGGAGCACCTCTCAGCAAGGTCTGAAGTGCTGGTGACTGAAAGTAATAGGAAATGAGAAAAAAGTTGATGGTTTATTAAAAAGAAATGCCTAGTGTAAAAGTAGTTTTGAAAGAACTATGAATGTGTAGTTGTGACAATGCAAGTGGGTATATTTCAGCTGAATATTCAAAAGACAAATAAATTGGGTGAAACTACAGTTAGAAAAACCCATAAATGTCTTACATGGTTTCATGTGCCTCATACCTTTCTTATTTAAACAATCAGGATTGAGATTTTAACTCAGAGTTAAAATACAGAAATAATCCTTAAAGAATGTTCACTGATCAGACTAAAAATATGAGAGAATCAAAGACTTTGTTTGCCCATATCAGGGGTAGCTGCTCAACTAATTATTCTCTAAGGCTTTGACTAATCTCTTTAAATATTATTCAACAGATGAAGTTTCTGCTGCTTTTTTAGGGAGACTACTTGAAACTCCTTAAACTTCACCACTGTTAAATGTTGCCTGACACTGAGCCTATTATTTATTTGGCTGTTATGTATCCAACTATTCTTGTTTATGCCTTCCCCTACCACTGCCCAGAAAATACCATTCTTGCATCTCGCTGCTGTCCACCTTTCTAACATATGTAATTGATTACTATAGCCCTACTTAAGACTTGCACTGTGTGAATGCATATGTCTTTATTGGACTGTATCACTGGAGCATATAGAATTCTATGGAATTTACTCTGCCTAAGTCAAAAAGTTAGAGAGGACGAGGTAGAAACAAGGAGTTCCATGAAAAACACTCTACAGCTGTAATCACGTGTTTCACTGATTAACTTGAGTGAATCAAAGCACTATAGTTCCATTTGTTTAAATTATTCTTATAATAGTTCTTATATTCAGTGATAACTCCTCCCTCCCTACCCATCAAGCACACACAGTCCCAACAATTAAGGACTGGGTTCCATGTATTGCTTTTATGGGGAGTATAAAAACTTTGAATAAAGCAGTAAAAAAGTAGTCCCATTTTCTAGGAAACTGTACTTTCGGGGTCATTGGAAACTATCAACAGTATACAGCAGGAGGAGAATTATGCTAGGTGTTCCCTACTCCTGGCAGTGTTAACCCTTTAACTCATTTGGTTTATTTTAATCCATAAAGGTAAGTATAACTTTGAGAGAAGGATGTTTTTAATTCCACTGCATTCCTTCTAGTTAGTAATCAGCTTGTGATACGTATGCTTTCTTTGCCTGCATTTGTTTACACTGTAGTTTCAGCCTTCAAATATTCAACATCACAAATTGATTTCACACTCTCATGTCACTCAGACACAGTGCAAAAAGATGTAAAGCTCAAGTAAAATCACTTACACTGAATTCCCTGATGTTTTCTGGGTACAAGTCTCAGTTTCATAATGTTACTTCAATATAGCTCTTGGTGTGTTAATATGATACATTCCAGCTAGTAAGTTTTAACATGCATAGCAGGGTTTTTATGAGCAAGGGTTACTGCACAAAATATGAGGCATTTTAAGACACCTGCTCTGGCATTTCAAGAAATATTCCCTGAAAAGCAATGAAATACATGCATGATAAGCTACAAAAAAAAAAAAAAAAAAAAAAAAAAAAAAA
>JAVFHW010044240.1:0-17158 GCA_032159205.1 Eurystomus glaucurus suahelicus
GTTAAGGTCCGTCTGGATGGCATCCCATTCCTTCAGTGTGTCAACTGTACCACTCAGCTTGGTGTTGTCCGCAGACTTGCTGAGGGTGCAATCAATTACACTGTTCATGTCACTGACAAAGATGTTAAACAGCATGGGTCCCAGTACTGATCCCTGCAGAACACGACTCATCACTGGTCGCCGCTTGGACATTGGGCCATTGATCGCAACTCTTTGAGCATGACCATCCAGCCAATTTTTTATCTATGAAACAGATTGTAGAAGTGAGCTGGCAGCTGCATAGAATTCTCTGTATGTGGTTGAATAGCTAAAGGAGATAAGTGGCCCAAATACAGGAACAGGTATCCAAAATCTAGCAGACAATGTCTACTGAAACTGCAAACTTTGAAGTATTTCTGATGTGTGGGCCAGTCATTTTAGCAATCTGTCCAAATGTGGACTGGGGAAGTAGGTAGCTATCTGATCAGAACTTGCCTGTGAAACAAAGGATGTGACTTACAGCACATTAGAATGTTTTTTTTGTTCAAATGGTATCTCTGCATTTGTGCTACCAATGTGCTGTATTTTGAATGGTGAAATGTCACAGAAATGCTTGAGTGAGGTCACAAATGCTTTTCCTTGCACTTTCTCCTAGCTGAAGGTTTTGAAATTTAGAGTCTGACATTCCTTCATTGAATGGTAATTTTTGTAATATGTAACACGAAATTACTATTCTGTCCATCTTAAAAGCATTTGCATTCAAATATACACAGTCAGAGTGTCTCTGCTGAGGTGGAATATTTGACTTTTTTCAGTTGTCTGTTACCTGGTTGCAATATCTGTGCTCCTGATTCTTTGACAGCGTGTAATCCTCCGACTCTTTCTATTGAACTAGAAAACATCAAGCCACCCTGTGAAGATGCCCAGCCCTTGAAAGAGGAGGTAGTCAGAACACCAAGGCCAAACACCATTTTGGTTGAAGAAACAGCTTGCAGTGTTTCTGCAAGAATTCATAGGAATGAATTCGTCAATTATTCACAATCAGCAAAGACAGATCAAAAAAGGTAAATATTTCTCCATCTTTACTGTGTTCTAGGACCATTATAGATGGACAAAGAGATGCGAAGCATTTTGCCTAGGATCACATTCTGACTTTTCTGGTACCTAGAAGCTTCTGCTAACAATTCAGCAATTTAGTGGTTAAGTACCTGGAAATCAGAGCTTTCAGTCTCAGATATGACAGGGAGAATATAAGCTAATCTCCATGTAGAGGAATTGATGACAAATAAATCTGACAGATATCAAATCTTTGTAAATGTTAACACTCTTTCTATACCCTGTCTTGGCACAGCATACTTCTAACATGCACTGCCCTACAGATTCTATCTATTCAGCTGCTTGCATCCAAAAATATATCCAAACTGATTCTATTAGTAATTCATGCCATGTTGAAACAAGTTTGTCATGATATTTTTGATCTGTATCCTTATAAATTGCAGAATTTGTGTCTTCCTATATGTGGATGCAGCTTAAGAATTTCAGAAGAATGTCTTTTTAATTTCTAATAGCTACCTTTATTCTGCCGTTTAGCCATATGATGTTTCCTTTAGTCATTTTATAATTGTGTATAGCAATACAAAACCTCTAAACTACTTTCTCAAAGATGATGCTTTTGCAGAATGCTGCAGTACTGGAGTTAGTAATTCTAGTGGTATATCAACTTCCCCCGGATGAATTTCTGAGTATTCTCAGAATATCTTTGGCTGTGTTCCTGCAAGTATACCTTCATGATGGGTCATCATGTTACAGCTGTTCATAAATTGGTCAAGTTTTGGCCTAGTTGTGGCTCACTCTGTTACAAAGATCTGAGCCACCTCCTTTTCCTACCTAGGATTCCTAATAAATCTAGTTTTGTGAATTAATGAAATAACTGCAGAACTTCTGCAACAGCTCTGCCTTTTCATATCCCTGAAGGGGAAGAAGACAACATAAGCATGTGCACCCCACTGGCCTTGTGAGGGCAAGCTAGTGAAGAGTAAGGAGAGGTTTATGCCAGTGGCAGCATCCCAGACATTTTTATTGGCTACAAAGTGACTGTTATTTTTCAATGTGATGTCTCTACTTCAATAAACTGCTTTATGGCTTTTCTTGCAGGCTCAGGTTGTGCTCAGTGCCTGACTGTTTCTTGCAAGACCTCTCAAATCCGACTTCTCACTATGTGAAGTATTTCAAGAAAAATAAAGAGAAGCTGGCACAGAAGCTCTACTGTCTGTATAATAGTACCATCTTTGAGCAAAAGGTTGGCTTCAAAACAAACTACAGTTCTAAAATGTTGGCTAATATATTGCACCTCACTTTTTGGATATTCTTTGTCCTCTTCAGTTAGTAGATGTTAAGCTTTATAGCAATGGCTTATATTTGAATTAGTTCAAGCAATTTCTTTGAAAGAGGTTTTCAGCGTGGCTTGCTTTCCCAGCTGTAATGGGGTGCAATCCTTAAGTGAGCAGTCTGGATGATGTCCAAGAGTACTTGATGAGAGAAATGGCTACATGAGAAGCTTTGCTTCTGTTCCATCTTTGAAGAGGTGACTGATGTTTATCACCATGTATTTTCTAGTATCTGCATGGTCCCCAACTCACAGCCTGAGAATGTTTCTATTGCTGCCTCGGTGGTAGTAGACCCCAGCAAAGGCAGCTATAGCTTTCTGCTGCTGAAAGAAGCTCCAGGTTGCCTATCACCATTGCTCATTCAGCTTTTATTGAAGTAACATGTATAGTGAACTCTACTTCATTACTACAGCCTAATAGCTAGCTGTAGCACAACTTTCTTGCCTGCAGCTAACAAAAGGCAAGTGGCAAGAGATGGATAAAAGCTCCTGCCTTTGTTGTTAGGGCCTGTTGCCTGTAGCTTAGTCATGCTACATGCAGTCTTCATTCCTATTGCATGTTCGTGTCTGCTGTTCTGGAGCAGATTAAAAAGCTGCTTATCCTTTGAATAACAGTTTTGGGTGAACCTAAAGCTGTAAGTTGCATTTCAAGTTGAAGGTTTAATTTTAGAGAACTGTTGTCTTGACCTTTACATCTTCTAGGGTACTGCAGAACTTCCTCTGGTGAGAAACAACCTTGAAAGGAAGGACACTCAATAATTTCAATAAAGTTCCTTCAGGAAGTAAAATGTGTCTGCAGCTGAGAAGGTACTGCTGAGCTGACCAAGAATAGGCTGAGGTCATGATTTCACATAAGGCTGAGCTGAACAGGCTCACTATTGCTGAAAGCAAAATATCTTGGTTCCCTGTGCTTCAGCTGTGTACCTGTACTGGCACTGGTTGGACCATTTACTTAAGATTAACTAATATATATGAGATAAAACTGCTAGTAAAAGAATAGAGCTAAACAAGATAGATATGGTGGGGGCTTATAAAATCAGGAGCAACACAGAGGATAAGCAAGGGGTGATTATTTACCCTCTCGCAGTGTGAGGGTGCATTAAATTAAAATGGCAAGTTGCAGATTCAGAACCACCAAAGTAGATGGTACTGGACGTGTAAATTATTAAACTGTAGAACTTCTGATCACAGACTACTATATATGCATTGTCAGCATTCCTATTTTTAAACTCTCACCAAAACAACAGGAAACAACTTTAAGGGCTATTTAATGCAAAGGAACCACCCATGGCTCAGTGAAGTGTTGCCTTGCAATTGTGAAGTGTACTTTCTTTGAAGAGGAAATTCTGCTTTATGCCTGACCTGTCCTTGTATTTCCTTTTAAACAGCATGTGTTAGTCACTGTTGGAGGCAGAATAGAAGGACTATGCCTCATCCTGCATTGTGGAACTCTGTGTTGGTTACAGAAAAACTGATTATGCGAATAAGACATCAGTGACAACAGTGTTAAGAGCACTAACAGAGACATCCTGTACTGGCTTTGAAGTAAATATAAAGGGGAGCCAGAAGAAGAAAAGAGAGATAGGAGAAGGCAGATTACATGTACTGTTTTGTTTTTCAGTTACCAGAGAAAATGGTAATAATCTGGAATAAGAAAATGAGAAAAACAGCAGGATATTGTGTAACTGGGCAGACAGAAGGTCCTGAAGCAAAGCGTTATGCTCGCATAGAACTTTCTGAGAGAGTCTGTGACTCTGCAGGTAGGTAAAAGAGAAGATATGTTGATTCTTCCTTGAGTAAGTGAGTTCTAGAGATAAAAGCATGAATCGGAGGCCTAAGAGATCTGGAACTGGACCATGCTTTGTAATTTCTTATTACCTTAAAGAAATAAATCCATTCATGATAGTACTTGTCCTCACAACCCTTCTAAAAGATTGGACAAACTAACAAAATGTGTGAACAGAGATGTATTCATGCTAACTGCAGTATTTTGTTTATATTTCTTATTGATTTGAAGTCCTATAGGTTACTCAAATTCTGTGTACTATAATGGCAATCTAAAATTTGACTTCTTCCATCGTAGCTAGCCACCTTCTTGATAGTATTTAAAGTTGGAATAAAGACAGGTCAGTACCAAATGAAATTCTGTTATGTGGTGGGTACTGTAACTTATTTTTCCCTCATCCCCTTCCAATTTGAGGAATTGAATGTTATACTTACTGCAGGAGAACCAGTTCTGTAATTAATAGAATATTTTAAAGTAAGCTTAATAAATTTGATTTGAGAGCTACAACAGAATACCCTGGGAATCTGTTTTTGAGGGCTTAGTAGTCCATGAGTGCTGGTCACTTTTTAAGAAGCATCTTTTAGAAGCACAGGAGCAGGCAATCCCATTCTGTCTTAAATCAGGCAAGCGGGGGCAGAAGACCAGCTTGGCTGAACAAGGAACCACTTGTGGAGCTCAGGAGGAAAAAGAAATTGTATGATCTCTTGGAGCAAGGTCAGGCTTCACAGGAAGATTAGAGCTGTGGTTCATAGGTGCAGGGTGAAGAAATGAAAGGCCAAAGCTCAGTTGGAGTTGAAACTAGCCAGTGTTGTGTCAGATAACAAGAAGGGCTTTTTAAAGTACATGAATAGCAAGAGGAGTTCTAAAGAAAACATTGGATTGATACTTGAAGATGGTCGTCTGACTAATAAGGATGAAGCAACAGTGGAGGCATTCAATGTGTTTTTTTTTCTCAGTCTTTATTAAAACTGACAGACCTTGGGCTCTCCAGTCCCCTGAGTCAGAGGCCCACAATTGTGGAAACAGTGACTTTCCATGTGTGGACACTGAAATTTGTCAGGTACCAGCTGTATCAGTTGAATGTTGGCAAGTTTATGAGGCCTGATGGGATATCATGCTAGACTACTGAAGGAGTTAGTGGATATTATGGCAGGGCCCCTCTTGATCATCTGCCAAAGGTTTTGGAAGTCTATGAGGTCCCTGCTGACTGGAAGCTAACCAATGTTATTCCAATTTACATGAAGGGTTTGAGGGAAGACCCAGGAAACTACCCACCTATTAATCTAACCTCACTTTCTAGAATAATTATGGAGAGGATCATACTGGCTGCTGTTGAAAGGCATTTGAAGAATAGTGCAATCATCAGGCACAGTCAGCATGGGTTCACAAAGGGATAGTCCTTTTCAACTAATTAGATATCCTTTTACGTTAAGGGCACCCACCTAGTGGATGAAGTGGATACAGTTTTTCTGGGTTTTAGTAAGACTTTTGATACTGTCCCTCAGAGCATCCTTCTGGACAAGTTGTCCAGCTGTGGGACGAGCAGGTTCACGGTGCATTAGGTGAAGAAATGACTGAACGGTAGAGCTCACAGGGTTGTAGTGAATGAAGCTACATCTGGCTGGTGATCAGTCATCAGCATTGTTCCTCAGGGTTCAGTTCTAGGGCCAGACCTGTTGAATATATTTATCAGTTATCTGGGTTCAGGAGTTGAATGCTTCATTAGCAAGTTTGCTGATGATACCGAACTGGGAGGTGCTTTTTACTCCCTCAAGGGCCAAGATGCCTTGCAGAGGGATTTAGATTAGAGCATGGGGCAATGATTAATGGGATGAAATTTAACAAGTCTAAATGCTGGATTCTGAATTTAGGATTGAGTAATGCCTGGAGTGCTTGTTGGCAGCAGGCCCAATATGAGTCATCAGTGTGCCTTGGCAGCCAAGACAGCAAACTGCATTCTGGGGTGCATTAAATACAGCATAAACAGCTGGTCAAAAGGGGTGATTATCATGCTGTATTCAGTATAGGTGCAGCCTTGTGTACAGTTCTGGGCCTCACAATTTAGGAAGGATATGAAGGTACTTGAATGCATCCAGAGGCAGGCAGCAAAGCTGGTGAAAGGGCTGGAAGAAATGTCCTGTTAGGAGCGGCTAAGGATTTTGGGTTTGTCTAATTTAGAGAAAAGGAGGCTGAGAGGGTGACCTCATCTCTCTCTATAGCTTCCTGAGAAGAGAAAGTGGAGAGGGAGGTGTTGATCTTCTCCCTGGTCTGTACTTCCCCATAGCTGACTGATTTTGATGTCTTTTGTTTGCCTTATCCCAAGATCGTCTTCGAGACACACTTGTTCATGAGGCTTGCCATGCAGCCACCTGGCTAATCAATGGTATTCGCAATGGACATGGACGATTCTGGAGATACTATGCCAATAAATCAACTGAGATTCATCCGGAACTGCCAGTAGTAACGCGATGCCACAATTATGAGATTAATTACAAATTCACCTATGAGTGTGTTCTGTGCAAAGCTACGTGAGTAATATTTTGATCTTGCATGTGACTACGTATTTGTCTCTAACTTGGCAGTCTTCTGTGTCTAGAAGTAATGAATCTCTTAAACTGTGAAGCAGTTGGGATAGTCTGAGTTGTCACTTCACATTTCCTGAGCCCACAGAACCTCACTGCATGATTCCACAGGTTTGTTTCCAGGTAGTTGCAGTTCCAGTTAAGAGGTCTGGGCACGCAGAAGTGTCTTCTAAGGACTACTGGTCATGATGGAAGGTCTTTGGGGAGCAGTAAGAGATTAGAATAAATGCTTCAGCTTTGAAGGATGTGGCAGGCACAGGTCATGCCCCATGTGGCCCCACTTTTCAAACATAGCTCAAATGATGTAAATTTGGACTCGCCTTCTACTGTAGTTAATACTGAATGAACTTGTGAAAGTATTTTACTACTTATCTCTGATTTCATGATCAACACTGATCCTAGTATAGGCTTTTTGGTACAAGATGGTATTTCCAGTCTCAGCTGATTACTACATCAAGATCTATACATAGAATCATAGAATCATTGAATCATTATGGTTGGAAAGGACCACCAGGATCATCAAGTCCAACCTTTGTCCATACTTGTGGGCCTACACTGACAAAGCAATGACTGGATCTGGCATACCGTGTAGAATGCATGTAAGCAAAATGCTAGCATGGGTTGCAGAAATGAAACATTCCAAGTTCTATACGCATTTTACAAAGTAGCATCTTTCAACGTGCTGTGGCATCAATCTAGGTTTGATCTAAGGAAAAACAGTCCACAAGGGAGTGCTAGACTTGGTATGGTGGACTGAGTTACTTTTTATATGCTTCATCCTTGTAAAGATATTGAGGACAATCTGATGCTGAAAGACCTAAGTTAGTAGTAACCAGAATTCAAAGCAGAAAAAGACCCCATAAAAAGTGGGCACAAAATGTGTGGCAGTAATCAGATATTAGAACAAAGTGTCAGAGTAAGCTTTCTTGGTTTTGTATCTTGATGACTTTTGAATTAAAGTTAAACATTTTGACCAATCTTGTATCTTTTTTTTTTTATGGTAGCGTTAAGTAAAATGAAGAGACCAACAATATAATGATTTCTCTTGGTTTAAAACTCTACAAAAGCTGTAGTTGGTTTTTCTGGTTGATCTTTCACCTCATGGACTCTTTCAGCTTGTGTATATATTGAAGGAAGTAGAGATGTCTGCAGCCACACAGATGTGAGTGCATTGTGATGTAAAGGATTGAAGCTAGAACACAGATCTATTGCTAGATTGCAACGCTGGTTACCAGATTTGTCTTGCTTACTGAATTTGTGAAATGAGAACTGTATATGTTGCTGAGATCAAGCAGAAGAAATAGTTACTACAGTAATTTTGCAGGTTTCTTACCTTCCGTGGATTTGGAAGATTGTCAGTTCTGGAGGGTTGTGTCTGACTACAGTAGTGACTTCAGTCTCAGTGGGAGAGCATGAAGTCTAGTGAATTCAGTTCTGCATAACCCAGGAAAGTGGTTGACCACAGTTGACCGCCTAACTTTATGGGCTAATAACATGCTTAGAAAGCATGCATGCGATTTTTTTCTCAAAATCATACATGCCACTTAAAGAAGTGCTGCACGGAAACTATTTCACACGTGAAAGAATCTTTCTGAAGTGTTTAGTATGACTGCGCAATACATTAGTTGCTTAGATGCAAGAGAGCATTAAGAAGATTTGATAGTGATTTTTTGAGGAGACACTCCAAGGGATAGTTGATACTTGAGTTGTGGAGGTGTTTTGAAATGTTGTAGCGCTTCTAAGAGTAAAAGAGACAGAGAAAGGAACCACCTGAAAAAGAAGTGCAAAAAGTTCTAGGGTAGAGAAATGTGTAATACAGATTTGATTGTTGCACTATGTGAAGTATGTAGTCTGTTTCCTGTTCTAAAATTTTAGCTTAGAAATCCGACCTAAGTAGCCTGGCAGAGAGAAAGGAGCCCTTTCCTATAAGTACTGTCTACCGCAAGTGTAAAATCAAAGTACTTATTTTTCTGTTTCAGGATTGGACGTCATTCCAAGTCTCTGGACACAGAGCACTTCGTGTGTGCATTCTGCGGGGGGAAGTTGGTCCTGAGTCAGCCCACTCAGAAGGATGACACTCCTGCTAGGACATGTTTAATGCCCTTTGCAAAGTACGTGAAAGAGAACTATAGGCTTACCAAAAGAGAGCAGCATGGGCTGAGTCATGCAGAAGTCATGCGGAAACTGAGTGCTGATTTTGCTTTAAAGACTAAGCTTCAAAATTCCTTGTAATATGTCAGTATGCTTCCTTTCTTGATGCCACTTAGATTTTGTATGTAGTTGTAAATGAGTCTAACATGAGTATAAGAATGTGTTTTGGAGGATTCCAGATAAAGTTTAATATTTTAGCATTAATATAACTTCTGATAAAGATCTCAAGGCCTTTTCTAAAATGGGCAGGAGTGGGCAAGAAGTAATGATGATAGAAAGTTCATGGCCGTGCAAAAGTCAGGATATCCTTTGTAAACTTCAGATAAACACCACCTGTGCCTGGGAAGATGCAGTTCTAGTCCCTTTGTGGGACTGACTTGCTATGTTTGTCTGGAATTTTCTGAATGGTATTTACATGCTTATAGCATGTCTTCCTGACTCCAGTGAGCAATGGTTTTACTGGGTAGCTGATACGCTATAGACTCAGCAGTTCTTCAGCACATGTACTAGGTATACATCTGTCTGGGATTGCCAGATGCAAGAAAAATCCAGGCCCACAAGCTAAAGTCTCTGCCTGGATGACTTCAAGGCAGGAACAAGGGCAGGTGTGAGGAAGGCTTCAACATGGGTTCAGGCATTCTCCCAAAGAATGCTTCCTGAGTGATCCTTGACTGTTTTTGTTAAAAGTGGTAGGTAGATGATGCCTCAAGTCTGTTAGAGAAAGGCTGAGGTTCTTGCAAAGCTCTATGGCCCTTAGTAAGATTAAAGCTCTTTCTGTTTAAATTCTGGTTGCAGTTGTGCCTCTATCACTGAGATCTCATGGAAGGTAGAATAGATGCAAATGATCAGGTTCAGAAAAGCAGATTCAAAGACTTTCCACCATAGAATGTGATGATCTAGTCAGATTACTTAAATCTTTTATGTAGGACATGACTGAATGTGTGTTATAGTATTTGTCTACTGTGAACAAACTTGGGGGATTAGTAATTTTGAATAATCAATAAATGCCAATTTTATACCAACTGTGGCAATGAACCAGGCTTCCTTGTTTCAGTTTAACTGTGACTATGTAGGCATAGTATGTGAAATCTTCTGATTTCTCCTAGCTACTTTTGAATTTCATGTACCGCAGATCACCCTGCTTGCTGTTGAGAATCTCTCACCCTGCTCCCCACCTAGTGCCTTACCTGTATCAATCCTGTTACACTCCAACTGAAGAAGAAATAGTAGCAGCATATGAAGGAGTTTGAGCTACTTCAAAAATAGCTTGTTCTGAAGCACAGCTCCTCTTGGCGTCTTGATTGCCTGTGCTGAGCAGGATGTTCAAAGGGAGGATCGTTTCTACACATCATGCAACTGACCCAGGAAACTATAGTCAGCCTCAACTCCATCCCGGGAAAGGTGATGAAACAGCTCTAAGTATGTGGAGGAAAAGAAGGTTATTGGGAGTGGTCAACATGGATTCACCAAGGGGAAATCATACTCGGCCAAACTGATACCATCCTATGATGGCATGAGTAGCTGGTTAGATGAGTGGAGAGCAGTGGACATTGTCTACCTCAACTTCAGCAAGCTGTTTGATGCTGTCTCCCGTAACAACCTCTTAGGTAAGCTTAGGAAGTGTGGGAAATGAGGTCAGATTACTTAAATCTTTCATGTAGGACATGACTGAACGTGTGTTACAGAGAGCTGGTTGAATGACAGAGCTCAGAGGGTGTAATCAGTGCGGAGTCTAGTTGGAGGCCTGTAGCTAGGGTCCAGTTCTGTTCAACATATTCATCAATGACCTGGAAGAAGCGATAGCATACCCTCAGCAAGTTTGCTGATGATATGAAACTTGGAGTAGTGACTGAAACACCGGAACACTGTGCTTGCATTTGGCAAGACCTGGACAGACTGGAGAGTTAGGTGGAGAGGAACCTAATGAAGTTCAGCAAGGGCAAGCATGGGGTCTTTCACCTAGAAAGGAATAACCCTGTGCATCAGTACAGGTTAGGGGTTGGCTTGCTGCAAAGCAGCTCTGCAGTGGACCTTGGAAGTCCTGGTCTATAACAGGCTAAACATGAGCCAGCAATTGCCCTTGTACCCAAGAAAGCCAATGGTATCTTGGCATCCAAGTTGAGGGAGGTTATATTCCCCCTCTACTCTGACCTCATGAGGCGACATCTAGAGTATTGTGCCCCAGTTCAAGAGAGACAAAGGAACTAGTGCATAAAGTCCAGTGAAGGGCTACAAAGGTGATTAGGGGACTGCAGCATCCCTTTTAAAAGGAAAGGCTGAGAGAGCTGGGGTTTTTTAGTCTGCAGAAAAGACAACTGAGAGGGAATCTTATCTATGCTTATAAATATTGAAAGGACAAGTGTCAAAAGGATGAGGCCAGACTATTTTCAGTGGTGCCCAAGGCAGGACAAAGGGGAAGGAGCACAAACTGGAACACTGGAAGTTCCATCTGAGCATAAGGAAAAACTTTACTATGGGGGTGACAGAGCACTGGAACAGGCTGCACGGAGAGGTTGTAGAGTGTCCTTCTCTGGACATACTCAAAACCTGCCTTGATGTGGTCCTGGGCAAGCTGCTCTAGGTCAACCTGCTTTAGCAGGGGCATTTGACTAGATGATCTCCAGAGGTCCTTTCCAACCCCTACCATTCTGTGATGCTATATTGAGTAAGTAGCACTGATAATGCAACAGGTTTGAATGGGAAACCCCAACCAATGTGTAGCACAGAGGTCCCATCTGGGCTACTGAATCAGGGCAAGATACTGCTGCTCAAGTAGAGAACTTGGTGGCAAAAGTACGTCATGTATATGTTTACATACCTAAGAGTTGGGCCACAGAAAGGACATAGAAACATGAGCTTGTGGGCCAGGCTTTTAGAATTGAAGTGGTTCAGGTGAATCTGGACTGGGAACATAAGAGTGAGCTATTTCTAGCTCAGTGGGCCCGTGACACATCAGGATCCCTAGGAAAGGATGCAACTTAGAAATGGACTCATGATCAAGGGGTAGACTTGACCTTTGATACCACTTCACAGCTTATCTTTGAATGCAAAACATGCCATAATCAAGCTAAGCAGCCGAAGCCTTTGTGGTATAGAACATGATGGCTGAAATATCACAGAATTGCTATGGTTGGAAAAGACCTTTAAGATCATCAAGTCCAACCACTCTCTGTCTCTCCCAGGCCCACTTCTACACCATATCCTTGAGCACCCCTCTCTCAATGGCTTTTAAATACATCCAGGGATGGCAATTCAACAACTACCCTAGGCAGCCTGTTACAGTCCTTGATAACACTTTCCTTCTAGAAGTTTTTCCTAATGTCTAATCAAGTTATGTCATGGGAGATTTAGATGTTTTCCCTCTTGTCCTAACGTTTGTGACTTGTGAGAAGAAACCAATCCACACCTCCCTACCTCCTTTCAGGTAGTTGTAGAAAGTGATAAGGTTTCCCCTCACCATCCTCTTTTTCAGACTAAACAACCTCAAATCCCCCAGCTACTCCTCTTAAGACTTACCAATATAGGGAAGTCTGATTATATCACACTACCACGAACCTGCCCTGGCAAGCACTATGCGCTTACAAATGTGGAAGTCATTATTGGATAGAAACATACCCTGTGCCCCATGCCACTGCTCAGAATAATACTGTGGGCCTTGAAAAGCAAGTTTTATGGTGATATGGCACCTCTGAAAGAATTGAATCAGATGTTTCCAAAAAACCTTGTGAATACCTGGGTTAAGGAGTGCGACATTGAATGGGTGTATCACATTCCCTATCATACACCAGTCTCTGAGAAAATTAAATAATACAATGGACTGTTAAAAACTACCCTGAGGGTGTCGCGGTTGGGTGCGCAGAGGTCCGACCACCTCCCAAAGGGAGGAGGGTTGAGGGCAACGTGGAATATCTCCCCACCAGGCTCGTAAGCAAATACAGAGACCAAATGAGTAACAAGTTTATTACTAAATATATTCAAATAAAACCTTATTTACTCTATGGAAATATTACAATATTAAAGAACACCACGCCCACCCATTCACTCCCTCTCTCACTCACTAAGAGATAAGGGCAAATAAGGACTTAATTATGTCAAAATACGACCTGTATGTGTGGATGGTGCGTGTGTGTGTATGTGTCCTTTCGGCGTTCGGTGATGGTCTCCGTGGAACGGCGATGATGCCCAACTGGCAGACCTGGGCGATTTCGATGATGTCAGCAGCTTGTAGTTTTTCAGCGTAGTTTCTTCGGTGTAGCTTTTCTGGCGACGCGGCTTTCAACGGCTTCTTGTCACAATTTCTTCTTCGGTATGGTGCTCCCAGCTTGGAGCGGCTTTTTCTGGCGACGCGGCTTTCGGCGGCAGCTTTCTGCAGCACGCGGCTTCCAGCAGCCTCTTGTCGCAATTTCTTCTTGCTGCAGCTTGCAGCTTTTTTTCTGAATTCTTTCAGTTTTGGCTTGTGGTGGCAGCTCACGGCGGTGGCAGCGATTGCACAACTCACGGCCGGCAGCGGCTCATGGCTTCTTTCTCTCCCCCAGATTCCTACAGCGGTGGGAGTCAGCAGTTCTGCCCAGCAGCTCTCCACGGCGGCTGCTCCCTCCTTTCTGGCTGCTTGGTTTCTTCAGGGGGCTGCTACGAGCTTGGTGGGAAGGTATCTCGCTTCCCCCTCAATCCCCTCAAGGAGGCGGTACGGACGTCTGCACCTGACTGCAACATTTTTGGCGTAGTCAGCAGGATTGAGGGTTTATTTAGTGATACCCCCTGACCACGCTCATAAGGAATAATCAAGATGAGTTCAGAGACTGTAGCCAAACCGCTATCTGCTGCGACAGAGCATGGAGAGTACGCTCCCTGAGTTGGTGGCAGCAATACAGCAATCACTGATCTTAACGCTCTCAGAGATTAAGGCATCAAAGGCAGAAATGATACAAAAGATTGATGTATTGGAGGCAGGAATGATACAAAACATTGACGTATTGAAGGCAGAAATGATAAAAGAGATTAATGTAGAGATTAACATGCTAAGGGAGATGATAGCATCACAGCCAGGTGTTGGGGAGTTAGTGAGTGACGCTGAGGCATCAGACGAGGTGTCAGATGAGGAAGATGATGAATTGAGAGGGATCTATGTGGATGAAACACAAGATGAGAGATATAAACAGTTACAACAGGAATGTGATGAGTTGCGGGCGCAACAGATGGGACAGATTGAGGAGTATAATAAATTGTGGAAAGCACATGAGGCGCTGCAATGCGAGAATCAACGGTTGAGGGGGAGAGGCTTGAGTACAGGGAGGCAGAAAGGCAATATAAGGGTGTGGTGAACTGACCCACATATTAAGAACTTCTGCCTTATTAAAACAGCGAACAAAGGGCTATAACCCCCATGAGTCATTGCTAAAGTCCTCCAGGAAACGGAAACCGGAAGTGGGAAGTCATGTGACACCGACTATAAAGACCCGCGAAAAAAACAAAACTTTCTCTTTTCTTCCTGTGTGACGTGGAGACCATATTGTCGTACCTTGGAGAACCACTGGGCCGTTGTTGCCAGAAGAATCGCATTCCAGGAATTCTTAGAAGACTCTGTAAGCAATTCCTATCTCTGCGGGTTACTAGGCAATTGCTGGGCGTGGAAAGGGGGGGGGGAACTGCTGTGGCAGGGCTCCCACTGCCTTAAGACTTTGAATACCTCCCGCCACTGAGAAGTCACATGGTCGGGAGGAGGAAGAAGCTGCCGCCAGCGCAGGCTGCTGTGTCACTGGAGCCGAGTCAAGCCGAGTGACAAGGGTGCTGCCCATCAGTGAAACTTGAGCTAAACCGTGCCTCGCAAGGCCTCAACAAAAACATCAAGAGACATCGAGAGGAAGGGGGTGATTTACATCACACACACACACACACACACCAGCACCCACATATAGGTCATATTTTGACATTACTAGGTTCTTGTTTGCCCTGTTCTCTTCCCTCCCTGAGATTTCCTAGTTCTCCTTGAAGTGGGAGAGTGAGTGGGTGAATATAGTGTATGATAGTATTTCTATAGGGTAGATACGGTTTTCTATAAATATATAGATAGATAGATTTTAATAATAAATTTGTTAAATACTCATCGGTCTCCATATTTGCCTACAAGCCTGGGGGAGAGGTGTTTGGCTTTGCCCTCGATCCCTCTCCCTTTAGGAGGTGGGTCGGACGTCTGTGCCCGACCACAACAAAAGGGTTACACAAGGACCATGCAGAGTTGCAGTCAAGGTCACAGTAAGATGTTAGAGTACTGAATCGGGAGATTACAAAGCTGCAACGAGAGAATGAAAGATTACTAGCACGGCTCCAGCAAGATAGAATTTCACCTCCTCCTCCTTCCCCTTCTCCTCCTCCTTCTCCTTCTACTCCCCCCCTTCACTGAGTGTGGGGGAGGATTCAGGGCAGACTGACCTAGAACACGTCCTCCGTGAGGCCTTGAATAAGAGCGTGGATGAAGTGGTGCTTCACCTCCAGGCACCTGTAAAAGAACCTAAACAGGCCTCTGCGGAACAAACCTCCCCTCGCTCCCAAGCTAATGAACCACAGGACATTAAATTACAGGAGCTGTGGTCAGCCATTGATACAGTGGCATGTAAGGTGAAGCGGCTGGAGCATCATTCCACACCAGATGAATCGGAGGAGGAACGGGAGAAGACAGAGGAGGGGGTAGAGCATAAACGTCTGCGCCCGGCAAGGATAACTACTACTACCCAGCGGGCGGATGTGCTACAGATTGATACCAAGATAAAGGAAAAGGCTTATACGCCGACAGAGTTGCTAAACTTAAGAAAGCAATATAGCTGACTGACGTCTGAGTCAGAAGCAGACTATGTTATGAGGGTGTCCCTTACAGGAGGGGATGATATGTTATCTGAGCAGGAAGCTAGGGGGCACTGGGGGCCCGATATTATACTGCAAACCAACGACAAAAGGAAGCACCCCTGGTCTTTGACCCAACGGGTGGCCTATTATGTGGGCTAAACCGAGGCCTATTGCAGGGGCAAGCCGGAGGTGCTAGATGGAGAAGATGTCTTAGAAAATTTTGCAAAGCTGCAGCGCTGCAACTAATTTATGATCATGCATTAGAAAGGGGTCATAATAGCCCTATGTCTCGTAGAGTGGCACCAGGAAGACTGGATGTTTTAATTAGGGGACTCCCTTTGGCACTTAAGGGAGAAGGCCTCAAGATCAGTGTCCTGGTTTGGCCAGGACAGGGTTAATTTTAGTGGAGCCAGGTTATTCTATACCATGCTGACGTCATGCCCCAGGGCCAGTTCCAGTGGGGGGGCAGTTCGCATTGGGCTTCGCTGGTCCTCGGTCTGTCTCTTTTTGTCCGGTATTTATTCTTTTCTTGTATTGCTCTTTTCTTACTGTTACTATTGTTCTTGTCAACTGCAAGTGCTTATTACATGTTGTTTTTAAAATATATATTAAACCTTCCTTATCTCAACTCAAAAAAGCACTTTTAAACCTTTTTTTTCTTTCTTTCTCTGCGACCCGCAGCAGAGGGGAGGGGCGGGGAGCGGTGCGGCCACGTGGCTCTGGCCATGCCGCAGCCACAGCTTTTACTAAACCAACACATCTTTTGGCGCCCAACCCAGGGCATATGAGAGTGCATCTGAGAGTTGAGATAAGGACAGAATCTGTTCAAAGCGTGTTAAAATAACCCTTGTTAGATGCGATTCTCTGTTTATATATTTTGTTTGAAATCAGAGCATGTTCACGATGCTGGCCAGCCTGTTTGCCTGGTGGTCCTGTATTACTCCCTACATCCGCTGTGTGTTCCCCATAACGATGTTCATTTTGTGTGGGAAATGGGTGAAGGGGCTCATGGTGCTGTACTGGGCACTGACGGCTTATGATATGATTGTGTCGCTGCTGGGGGGGGCGAACTGGTACCTGCATGTGGCTTGGGCGTTTGTTAGTGGTCTCACCCCATCTATGGGTGAGACAGGGGAGGGGACTTTCTCGGCTTTTGAGGATTTTACCTATCCAGGCCATCATGCTCTCCCTGCTGTGTTTGCTAAATATCTGCCATGTGCTATTTAAGGTTATACGGTTCTTATCTGATGTCCTCACCCAAGACCTGCCCCAAGGCTGGATAGTTATGAGTGGCAAGGTGTGTGGGAGAGCATGGGCAAGTGCTTGGGCCAGTGGTCACCCCCAGTATTTTGGAATTTCACTCCTGAGCAAGTACAGAATCCTGATAAAATTAGTAAGGTACTCAGAGAGGGTGTGTTGTCAACCCGGCAACTC
>JAVFHW010044244.1:0-22802 GCA_032159205.1 Eurystomus glaucurus suahelicus
ATTTTATTGTTATTATTCTCATTAAAGCTGTTTTAGTTTTCTCTTCTAATCCATAAGTCTCTCTCCCTTATTACCTTTCTCTGCCCCTTTGTGAAGGGAGGGGGAGCTTGGTAGAGAGCATCTGTCATTCATCTAATGGCCGGCCTGCCCTAACCCTTGACACACAGAAATTAGAATTATGAGAGATCTAGGTGAATTCAAGATTTCCACTGCATTTTTGAACTCTCATGCATTCTTCTTTTATCTTAGCTCACTTACTTGCCCAGATATTTCCTGTAAAACTGTCCTTCTAAACATTGTGTATTTATGACAGTATAAATTACTTCTATTCTGAATGCGAAAATAAGTATAATAATTTTGAAAAATACAATAATGGAAGACAGTGACATTTACATGCATTTTTTGTTAGCTTTCCTCTTTCTCCACTTTCATTATTAATGAAAGAATGACGATAATTTAAAATAAATTAGTCATACTGGGTCGAAGTTGTCTGTATTGCAACTGCATTAGCATCAAATGTGAAACAAACATCTATATAAAAATAGATCCACTGGTACTGCTATTACTTTCCATAGGGGATGTCAGTTGCTCAGAATTTATATACAGAGTAACTACTTTCTGTAATTACTCTCAACCATCAACAGTATCGTTTAGCATATGCTTCACTTTAAACATTGGAAATGTGGCTAGACATGTAGCAAAAGTTAACTCAAGCCAAGAAATCTTAAGGAGCAGAGTCATAAAGAACCTCTACAATAGTCTAGAACAATTAGCTTCAGAAATCACTTGCATGAGAAAGACAGAGAGCTAAATAGTCATATAGGTAGATAAATCATCTGCTCCTATTTAACATAGATGCACATGTGGAAGATTGCTTTACTCTTCTTCCCATCTCCCTCCACTCCTCTGCTCTCAAGGTACCCTTCTCTTTGTGCTGATCTTTCTTTTTTGATCTTTGACCATTTATCAGTGCTTCCAAAGCTTATGAAAAATCTCCCTTCAGTGCTTAAGACTGATGATGCCTCTGCTGATGCTATGTGTCACTGACAGGCTTATGAAGTAATTTGACTTACTTTAAATGCAGAAAAGAGTAGCTAAGAGAAGATAAGAGAAGTAAAGTTGAACTACGCTGAGCTAAGCTAAGCTCTGACCTACTACTTTTCCTTCAAAATTATTTTTTGCTGTTTTTCAATGTCTTACATATTTTTTCTGAACAGCCACTTGCTTTTAACATCCCACAGCTGTGCTTCCAGTTAGCCAACCAGTCTTTAGGTCTCATCAGCTTTGGAATGATGAAGCCTGTGAGTATATGGAAAGATGCTGGCAAACAGATATAACTGTGAAAATCTTCTGGAAGATGTTTGCATTTCAAGTAGAGGCTACTTATACCCTTGACAGAAAACAGGTCATAAACTCTGTGATGTTTTAACAGTACATTTTTCTAAACAACTATGTGAATAGTAGCAGAAAGCACACTAAAATGTTAACAGAATAGATGAATACATATGTTTACTGGGAAGGAAATGTATCTGAAAACATGCTATTTACTTTATAAAGGAAAGGGGACAAAGAGAGCTTTGAACTATACATGCATGACAGACACACATTTATGTGATTAATGGTTTCATAGGGTAGTCTAAGTTCTAAGAGGGAATAGTTTACCAACAGGTGAATGAACTTCTGAATGTGATTGACCTTTGTGGAAGAAAGAATGTCCTCTTTGGAGGTCACCATAGCTGTAATATACTTGTAGAGTATGGGAAGCTGGCTATCATAGGCTGCCTGCGTCATAACAAAATGTATTCCACTGTCATTTTGGAAGCTCTTCCTCCTTCTAATGATTCAATTTAGGAGTAAAAATTATAGTCACTCAGAAAAGAAACGCAAAAATGCTGTTATGGTGCATATTATGTTTCAAATTAAAACAAACAAAAAAGCCCTTAAATGTGAGTCAGGAAAGGTTTATTATATGTATGGCTAAATGACAGAACTGGTAAGAATCTGCAATTTTGTGTCCATTATTTCCACAATATAATGAATCACATTTTTATAATTATCTGAAAACCAATCTTGTTTCCTTAAAGTAAGCCAAAGTAAACATTAAGCCTGTTCAGCTCCTTATGACTAAGTAAATACTGTCCATAGAACTGCAACTCAATATTAAGAAATTTTTTTTTATAATAATCATTAATTAGTGGGATGGATTTGATTACACAGGTCAATGAGCTAGGTAATAAAGCACATCACTTTCATACCAATCCATCTCCAATACACATCTGCTCTATCAACAGATAGACCAGTGTAAAAATGTTAGCTTACAGGATATAAAATTCACCCTCCAAAAAAACCCCAAATAAATAAATGAAGTGTAATATTACTCTCATCCCTCTAAATATACATTCTGTTTTGCTTTCAGACTTTCAATGTCAAGGACACTTTTTTGAAAGCAAGTGGTGTTATAATTTTAAACAATATAATTACAGGAAGCACTTTTATTAACTCTTCATATTTTCAAATCCTTTAAGCAGGCTAGGTGTAACTCAAAGAAGAAGGTTCATTACCAGGTAAAATCTAGGCCTGGTTCATTACTTCCTTTTGTTTATAATTGCTACCATTAGAAATGGTACCTACTTTGTTTTTAATTTAAATTTTTGTATGAGGCTACTGCTGGTTTTGATTGCCAATTTTCAAGAAGAGCTAAGCACAAACCTACAGTTTTACAGCTGCAATTTATTAAGAACTGGCACTTTAAAGGTACTGAAAGATTTGCAGTGAATTATGGCACAGCCTGCACATTAAACCACCAGTTTGTGTAGCAAATGTTACAGACAATCTGCAACTTGAAATATTAATATCTTAGTGGTTTGGAGATTACATTAATTAAAGTCACTCTAGGAATGCAATAACTATACTGGTTTACAATAACTGTTAAGGTCAGTTGATACAAGAAATTTTTGCCTTCTACAAAGCTCCATGAATATATTAACTCATCACCAACCTTGTTTTCTGCTCAAAGTTGTGTTGTTTTGAAAGGAAAATGCTGGAGTGATGGACCTGTGTCAGAATGAAATTCCACTGCTGCAAAAGCAGGGACTTCTGGACATCAGATTTCACCAGAAAGTGATATACAGCCATGAATGGAAATGGATCTTTGTCACGACTGGAAAGTCAATCTTGCCTGTTAATACAAAAAACTGCTGTGAGAACACGGATGTTACTGGAATGCGTCCAAATCTGGACATTCTCAATGTTGTAAGGTGCTTCCAAATGTGCAAGATAATTTGGGAGTACAAGCCGGACTGCAACTCTGCCCTGCAGGAGGAGCTCAAGTCTGCCCCAGCTGTGCAGAAGCCTCTCTCTCATTCCCTTCCTCCCATTTGGGAGAGGAGGGAGCAATAAGTCTCTCTCCCTTATCCTCTTTCTCTTCCTCTATTTGGGGGTAAGAGGGGTTAACAGCGTCTGTTGTAGGTCTGATGGATTGAACCTAAACCTTGACAAATACCTAAATCTGAGGATTTTACAAAAGTAAATGGGTTCCTTGCATGTCAAACTAAAACATTTCACATTATTGACACTGGACAGCGACAACTAGATTTTTCTGAGGAAACCACAATTCATTATTTTTTTTTAATTAGAATAGTAACATCTTCCTATCAAGACCTGAACCAGCTGATTCAAGGCACTGTACATTATACCTTGGAGCTAAACTGTGCTCTGTAGAAGATCAATGTTAATGGAACTGATTGTATTGAAAATACAACTTCAGAATTCTGTATTGGTTTAGCATTAATAGCACATTCTGTACAGCATTACCTCTTCTGTTTCTTTCCTACTATAGCAGTATCTATGATGTGGGGGCCGACAGCTGGCCTGCAGGCCTCACAGAAAGCTTTGGCCTTGACTAAATCAAGCTGTACCCTTGAAAGAAGATAAACGGCTGTCCTGGTTTGGCCAGGACAGGGTTAATTTTAGTGGAGCCACGTTATTCTACACCATGCTGATGTCATGCCCCAGGGCCAGTTCTGGTGGGGGGGCAGTTTGCCTTTGGCTGATGTCTGGGTGAGCTGGCTCTCTCACTGTTCTCTGTTATCAATCTTTTTTGTATTGTTCCTTTATCACTGTTACTGCTGGGTTTGCTTTGTTAACTGCAAGTGCTTATTATATGTTGTTTTCTTATATAAACATATATATATTAAACCTTCCTTATCTCAACTCAAAAAGGCACTTTTAAACCTTCTTTTTCTTTGTCTGTGACCCGCGGCAGAGGGAGGGGGCGGGGAGCGGCGGTGCAGCCACGTGGTTCGGCTACCCCGCAGCCACAGCTCTTACTAAACCAACACAACAGCTTTTGAGGAATTTGAAGAACCTAAAAGAAGGATGTTGACAGAAGCTAACGAGACACGTGGGCTAAAGAAATGTTGACTAATAGGAGAATGTTGGTAACGAGCAAAAACCAATTATTGTGTGACACAATGGTTTAGAGCTAAAACTAGAGAGTATAAAAGAGAGTTGTAAAAAAATAAAGTTTGCTATTGTTGCTGTTGCGGCCATTGCTGCTAAACTTGTCCAGTGTCTTGTCCATCTCAACTACGACACTATGAACTCCAAAAATCATAAGAATATTTTAATGTGTAATTAGTTGTACATATGAATAAGGAATCTATTACTTTCCTTAAATATTCAAGCAGCTTTTCTTGTAAAGAATTCATTGCAAACATAGTTTTCAGTTTACATTTTTGCTATATTAAACTCCTGCTGTCCTATCAGATGGCAAGTCTTTGTGTACTTATCCATCATTACAGGTGAGAGAAGCCTCAGTAACAGATATTTTAGTAGCAGGATAACCAACTAGAAGATGAGGCAAAGAGATTATTCAAGCAGACACTAAGCTAACAGTAAAGGTGAATGAAGGAGAGTTCCCTTAGCATAAAATCATGGTGTCAAGAATTAAATTAATCAAGGCACCAAGAAGCTTGAAGGGAAGAAAATTGTCTATCTACCTGTGGCAAGACTGTATATGATAAAAAAAGGGAAGATTTAGAACTGCATGTTTATGAGCATAAATTTGCCTTAATTGGTGGTGCTGAAAAATTGTGGGATTCATGTTATTGGACTGTTAAAATCAGTGGTTATAAATAATTTATAGATTCAGTGAACAAAAGGAAGAAGTAGTGGTGTTCTGTCTCAAATGTTGTACCAATTAATCGCAGGCATTGAAAACTCTGAAGTAAACAGTATTGGATAACGATTTCGTCATGTTACAATGCACATGACAAGCACAGGAATAGGTATCTACAGAATAATGCTGCTATTTCTAAAATTGTTCTTGGTTATTCAACAGATCATTGTTTCTGACATATGGGAATTTGATACAGTCAAAGACAGTATGATCACAGGAATAAAAAACATGTTAGATGTTCTACATTTCAAATACAAACTACTAATAAACATAGCCAATACTAAAAAAGGGGTTGGATGTCCAGTCTTAGAAACTACTTTGCACAGAAACAGAGAGGACAATAAATAACTAAATGAATGAATGACAGCTGTTCTAGGTTCCATGAGTGAAAAAGAAATTTTAAAACTTTAAAAAAAAATCTTTATACCAAAATTAAAACATCTATCAAAAAGAAAAAACCCTACAATGTAGCAAATGATGAGAAGGAAAGGGAAAATTGATACTGATGAGGAAATTTGAACTTTAGTAATTCATAAGTAAAACAAACCCCTCAACTGAGTGCAATATTAAGAGAAATAAATTCCACTGGTGTTAATATGCTTAGGAACAGGTCAACCTGAATACAGAAACACTATAGACCATTTTTTAGCTAATAAGCCTTATGTTCAATGGTGTCGGGCAATGGCTGCTCCTTCACTGCCCCTCCACCTCCTGAAAGAGAAAGAGAAGAGGGAGAAAAATGCAAAACACCATGGGCTGACATAAGGAGAATTTAATAAAACAATGCAAAAAGAGAAATAAACAGTAATAACAATAACAGTACTGAAACAAAATATAAAGCAAGTGACATACACTGCACGAACCGGCTAGCTTAAAATCAATGACACTGTCCCAGGCTGAGCATGCCCGGGCTGGCTCGGCACAGCGCCCACCCTTACATAGTGGGCATGAAAACACTATGATATCGAATATCACATTGGCTATGCCCCACCCCTCCCCCTCCCAGCAACTTCTGGTGAAAACTCACCCTATCCTAGTCGGACCAAGACAATCCAAATTTGTAGTGTGACACACTGAATCTTTATACATACAGTACAGGAGAAACAAGAAACAGGAAGATAAAGTCAGTTAAGTTTTCTTCTATAACACAAAGAAACAAGACAATTTGCTCTGATATAACCTGTTGCATGTATATATCCAATACAGTGTATCACAATGAGAGAATGTAACAATGCAAGCTCCATATGCCCAAACTACAGTGCAAAGCCTAGAAAAAAGTTATTGGCTTGATCTTTAGAATTGATCATAGAAATCATAGAATGGTTTGGGTTGGAAGGGACCTTAAAGACCACCTAGTTCCAACTGTCCTTCCATGGGCAGAGACACCTCCCACTAGACCAGGTTGTGTAAGGTCCCATCCAGCCTGGTCTTGAACACCTCCAGTGATGGAGCATCTGCAACTTCCCTGGACAACCTTTTCCAGTGTCTCAACACTCTTTGCCCTCAGCAGCAGTCTTTACCTTTCACATGGCTTTTAAGTACAGTGCAGTATTCCTCTTAGTACCCGTTCCACTTCCAGTTCTCTTATAGGCATCTTTGCATTAGATTGGTTGTTGCTATATTGTACTTCATTGCATTATTTCATATGTCTTTAGCAGGGAAATTCTCTAGATATCTCTCTTTGCTTGTTTTACGTATCAAATAATTTTTGCTATTTAACTCATTAATTTCAAGATGAAAACAAATGGAACACGACTGTCATAAACACAGCAAAATGTGTTAGATAAAGTTACATATTGCTACAATAATAGTGCAAATCTGTTTATCAAATGTAATTAAAACTTTACAGATAATTGTATGCACGTATCTATAATATATTCATAGCAAATATCAAAACAGAACTACAGTTAATGAATGTTCACACCACAATCATTACATTTGCTTTATTTCCTATACACTTAAAATGAATGCATTTGTAATTGCTTATTCTTCAAACAGATTAATTTCTGCCTCTATAATCATTATCTTATGCAGCCTTCAGAATGAAGCTTCACAGATGTCATGAGAAATCTGGCAGTTCAGTATTACTTACTTCCAGAGGGGTAAAGAGACTATATTCACCCTTATTGAATCTTGCTACAAGCTATGTTATATATGACAATTATTACGTTGATCTTTTAATTCAAATGTAGTCTTAAGGTATTACTGGGTAATAGGAAGAAATAATAGAGAGTTCCAATAAAATCTTGAAAGCTCTTTTTTTCAGAAACTCAAGAATACCTTATACAAACACTGTAACAAAGACTAAGAAAAATAACACAGCTTTGTCCATATGCTACATTTTAGATACATACAGTCAGTTAAGGAAGGGGCAGATGGGTTTGAAATTGTCTATGAAACTCTTAATGTCTTATATATTCTGGGTCTGCAAATGTGAGCAACTGTATGTTTGATCTAACTTATGTCTGGCACTGCTAAAGGCAAGTCTCATAAGGATTGCCAGGCTTCATTTATCTTTCTTCGAAAAATAATACTAGGAGCCAAAATAAATGTAACTTTAAGTATCAGAACAATGCCAAGCTGGTAGAAAGTCGTGGCCATGTCACAATGGCATGCTTTCTCTTTTTTTACTCTTCTTGACATTTATATATTGGGTTATAAAATGAAAACTAAGATGAGCTTTATTGATTTATACTCTGATATCTGCTAAAAATAACTGAATAATTGCATAGTTTGCCCATTAACACAGAAGTCAACATGGCATGTTAAAGATGAGCAGTAAACCCTTCAGAATTAGTTTGATTCTAGTTATACCCATAGCATCAGAACATAGCAGAAATGTCAGTGTGAGGGAAATGTTGAATTGTTGAGTATTTTGTTGTGTTGCCTTCAAAATGAAAAAAAAAAATTAGACAGACTGTCTTCTAGCTCAGTGTACTCCTACATTTTATAGTCACAGAATCACAGAATGTTAGGGGTTGGAAGGGACCTGAAAGATCATCTAGTCCAGCCCCCCACTGCCAAAGCAGGATCACCTACAATAGATCACACAGGAACGTGTCCACGCGGCTTTTGAATGTCTCCAAAGAAGGAGACTCCACAACCCCCCTGGGCAGCCTGTTCTAGTACTCTGTCACCCCCACCGTGAAAAAGTTTTTTCTAATATTTTTATGGAATCTCCTATGTTCCAACTTGTACCCATTGCCCCTTGTCCTGTCATTGGACGTCACTGAAAAGAGCCTGGCTCCATCCTCCTGACACTCACCCTTTACATATTTACAAACATTAATGAGGTCACCCCTCAGTCTCCTCTTCTCCAAGCTAAAGAGACCCAGCTCCCTCAGCCTTTCCTCATAAGGGAGATGTTCCACTCCCTTAATCATCTTGGTGGCTCTGCACTGGACTCTCTCAAGCAGTTCCCTGTCTCTCTTGAGCTGAGGGGCCCAGAACTGGGCATAATACTCAATTGACGATAGTCAAATTGACAAATTGACAATAGTCAGTGCAACAGGACATGTTAACATAGCAAAAATTAAAAACAACTGTTCCTTCTGATTTATCTTTTCTTTACTTCACCTGACAGATAATATAGCTACACACTACCTACATTTTCCCCTTCACCTGTCATTTAGACCATGCTACTGCTCTCCTTTAATCCCTCTTCCCTCAGATGAAATGAATCACGAGGTCCACCAGTTTGACCTAACAGGGATAAGTTTAATCACATTAAGTTGCTTTCAGTCACTGATTACATACAGACATGACCAAGGATTCTGATACATAGATACTTCTCCTCTTGAGAAGATCTAATCCTTAATAATTACCACTATTTCCTCTTTTATGCTACATTTAAGTCAGAGCACTGGAGAAAATATTGAGGTGAGATTAATTATGGCCTGCAGCCATAGCTTTAACCATGCTCAGCATAATGAAGAATTTTAACCTGTTCATTTATATCAGTGGTTCTACTGAGCAAGAGGTTTTCAACAGAAAGGTTCAAGATGCATTTTTTCACTTGCATAATAATAATTTCAAAATGTACATCTATAGCACACAGTTAATATGCTAGGTAAACTGCATACATGTATTCTAATTCATTAGTTTTTTGTAATGTTGCTACTCATTTTTACTCTGCATCTTATTGCAATTAACATAGCAAAGCCTACAGCTCACGAGAATAAAACAGTACAAAGCTGTGAAATCTTCAGCGTAATTGGTACAATTTTTTCTTGTCCTGGTAAAATGCCAGTAAGTGTAACTGACTGAACCCAGTCAGCATTTCAAAGCAACCGTTTGCTTTTCAACATCCCTGCTTTACCATTCTCTGTCAGTTTTGTTGTGACTGCCACAATTAAATAGGTAAGTATAGTTCCAATACATAAGGTAAAATGCTGATCTTATTCAGCTCTTTATCTGTAAAATTGCATTAGTTTTTCAAAAATAAGGTTTTTATTTTATTCCAAGATCTTTGCTGTATTCCAAGGTCCCTTATATGCAGGCCTTTCAGTGAAAGTGGCCTTCACATGGCTTTGAGACACTTGCACTGTGTTACAGATAAGGAAAGTGCAGTCATAGTGAAGGTGAACTAAGGTCAAGCTTCTTTTCCTTGTAACTATTTGCCTAGCGTAGATCTCCAAAGTGATTTAAGAATGTCACTCATGGATTAGTGAAAACTAGTTTTAAGCATGAAACTAATGAAATAAATGGCTGGAGAATCCTTCAGGTTGCATAAATTCCAGAAGTTCAGAGAGTTATGATCCTGCATGTACATAGCTAGTTCTTTGTTCATGCTGTTCAATTCTAATTAAAAGGAAAACTTGACTTTTCCTGGAGAAAAAAAAAAAGCAACTTAATAAATCCTGATTATTATTCCAGGAATAGCAGGAAAAAACCCAAAAGAAACAGTGTTGTTTTTCATTTTAGCAATTGTCAACTTTGCAAGTGTCTTTGTTTTCCGTCTGTTTTTGCCTTAACTCCCTTCTGAATACTCCTTCGCTAGCCTACACATCACAACATAAATAGATGTGTAGGTATAATTTGATTACCAGTTTAAATGCTGAGATTGTGGATATAACCTGATTACAAGTTTAAACACTGATCTTTTTTCCACATTTGTGAAGAATGTATTCTACAGTACATGCACCTTGTTTTTTTTGACTTCTTTTGTTGGCTTCTTACGGAAATTTTATTCCCCACTTTCTTCAACATGAATGCCTCATATATAGCAATACTCCTATGGAGCAATGATGACATTCGGAAGTGCAGATGTCTCATTTATGCATTCATTTGTTCTCATGTTTGATGATGAACTCACCACCTGTATATATGGATCTATGAATTAGTTTATTTCCTGCTGTAACCGTGACAGTATCTTTACATGACTGTGCTGCTAAAACAGTTTACAATGAAATCTACAGCCCTATCTGGTAATGTTGTATTACTTCCTTGCTGTCCTTAAAATACTCAATCATGTTCAGGAGGTCAAGCCTCAACTTGTGCAATGGATGAAAGCCACAATACTTTCAATCATGAGCAAATCTACCAAGTCTCTACTTTTTTTCCTAATTATTAATACATCATAGTCCTTATTTCCATGTCTGATTTGTTTGTTCTCATCCTCTGGTTCTTGCAGAGTCCATTTATTTAAATGAACAAAAAACCAATGAAACAAAGAAATTGGTTGTTGTTGATACAAAAGCTGTTAGTCCTTC
Organism: Eurystomus glaucurus suahelicus; assembly: GCA_032159205.1. Classification (NCBI taxonomy): domain Eukaryota; kingdom Metazoa; phylum Chordata; class Aves; order Coraciiformes; family Coraciidae; genus Eurystomus; species Eurystomus glaucurus. Next base: position 10,891 of record JAVFHW010044244.1, read on the forward strand.
TGCTGTTGCTGTTGAAACAGTCTTTTTATCTCAGGTGTTTCAGCATAAAATGCCATAAGGTAATCAGATATTTAATATTTTATGTCTGTTATTGATTCAGTGAATTTTATAGGTGGGTAGTTATGGAAAGAGTTGACCCAGCCAGAAGCTCTTGGGAATCTGCAGGGACTTTGTTGTTTGAGGTCTGGGATAATTTTATGTCAGTCAGTGAAACAGTAACTTAGCTGTTCACCCCCAGTCAATCTATTAATTAGAATGTGATGGGTAAATAGAAGGAAGATAATTAAAGTGAAACATCAAACACACTCCAGGGTACAGAGAGAATGGTACAAAGTTTAAAAAATTAAGACAGTATCAGCTGACATTCAGATGTTTTGTGTGGGATTTACACAGTCCCTGCTCTTGTGTTGCAGGAGAATTATTAAACAATTGAACTAAAGATTTATGGGTGCAAAATGGAGGAAGAAACTTGAGGAATAAAAGGTATGAGACAACAGAGGCTGTAGCTGGAACACACAGCATAGGAGCAAGGCAAGGAGAAGGAGAGAGAGACGATTCAAATGAAGCCTAACTCTTGGCAATGAGCAGAACAAATAGACATGACAGGCTGTGTAGGAAGTGAGAGCTCAAGATTAAGATTAAGAAAAAGTCAGACAGCTGCAGAAATAAACAAAAGAAGTGGAGTGTGCACAATCAGAACTAAACTTTAAATTTATCAGGAAAGCTTGTAACAAGTAATAGAAAGCAAGGATCCAAATAAATGGATATGTTCATGCTCATTCAAATCTGCCAGTTCAGACTTTAATAAGGAATTAAGGGACTGGTTTAATCTGTTTGTCTAAATTACAGTCTTATCTTTTATCTAGTAGTAGTAATAGGTATCTGTGAATAGCTATACATGTGGAAATGTGTTTGACTTTTCAGTTATGTTAAATACAATCAAAACACTTCTCTAAGTATTTATTAATCTTATCATTCTGAAACCATATCTTTCTTCCATTGCTACATTTTCCTGTGTTCACTTTCAGACATTGTTTCCATTTAACACTTTCTGGAGAAATAAGTTACTGACTGAGAAAAGAAAAACAGCCCAAACTCCGAATGCTACTTACTTACAAAATCAGAGAACATTTCGTTCTTTTTTGTAACATAAGAAAAAGAATGCCTGCACTTTCTCATCCTTCAAAGACAAAAGGCTGCCTTTGGCTCGAATCCTGAGCAATAAATTATGCTTGACCGAAGGAAACATAAAATAAATTCAGAAGTCAAGTTAGTAGTGACCTCATGTTTCTGCCTAGGTAAAAGACATTCAAGGGAAAATCACTGATATTTTATGCCTGTTATTTATTGGGAAGTTATTTAAAAATGAAGCACAAGTCCAGTTTCACCTATATTAGTCTATCTTTTTCATGAAGACAGAATAATAACCCTATGCAATGAGCTAAATCCTTCTCTACATGTCTATAAAGAATATATTTTTTTCCCCAACTCACATAGCTGTAATTCAGAAGCAGATCTTTTGAGGAAAATAGAATTCTCACTAAAATAAAATTAGCAGGAATAACTAGAAAATAGAAAATTATAAGAAGCCTTTACAATCAAGAAATAATTTGTCTTAGTTCACCAGCTCACCTACCAAATTAATGAACCCTCTTCGGCACATTGTAGGAAAAAACCCATGTATTTTCACCTTGGGAGTGCATATCTACATCCTCTGTTGGATAAATTCCTATTTCCAGAATTGCCCATAAAACTTTTTATCCTAGTCCAAAATTATTGCATCATTCAAATCTTGATCTTGTACAAAAATAGCTGTATGACTGTATGCTTGAGCTGTGATTGGACAAGAACTGTCCACACAAGAGTCCAGATATTCATTTAATAGAAAATTAGGAATGTAACAGAAATGTTAAATTGCTGAATTGAACTGAAAGAGCTTGTCTTCAGATAATAGTAATTATGTGCTGCCCTTAAATCCCAGTCAAAATCCATGGAGATTGTAATGCATTTATTATCAGTTTTACTCTAATGTACTAAAAGCAGAACTTGGCAAACTGTCATTGCATCACTCACAAAAGTGTTAGTAGTCATGGTTTGTCATTTAAGCAATTTGGGAATTGTTTTCATTTCATTGCAGAAGGAATGTAACTACCAAATACTAAACTACCCAAGCACTCCTTTAAATGTGCATACACAAGACAACTATATTTATATATGAAGAGGTGGTAGACTAAACAGAGTTCTGAGTAGCAATGCTCTGGGATAAAGAAAGCATCCTTCATTCTTTCTTATATAATAGGGAAAGTGGTTTTCATGGTGAACGGAATTTCAGGAAACACCCAAAATGCTCATTTATATCTTGAAGGTGAAATCACTTTGTTCTCCCAGATTCATTTGAAAGCAGTGCAGTTTGTTGTTGAACGACAAACAAAAACCAGTTTCTTTCTTTATCTTCAGTGTTACTTTCTTTTTACCAATATCAGTTTCTTGAGTGTTTTTAATCCTCTCAGCTTATAGGTTTTATCAGCATTTTAAATGAATAGTAAACTGGAAAGCAACGCATTGGAATGGAATTATTGTTATTTTATATGGAGTACTCATGATTCCTATTAATTTCTGAATGTTAAAAAATCCAGCATAAAACAGTTACAAGCTTAGATTCCCGAACTATTCTTACAAGGTATTCCATATGCCCTAGAGACAACTGATTCGGTAAATCAACGTTGCCATTATTTGAGACATTCCCACTAAACCAATTTCAGATCCTGTTTTCAGTTTATTTTGCTGTTTTCCTACTTTTTCTTTGACATAGCTGTTAAACTGGAATAAGCATGAATTTTGGACTGCACAAATAACTACTTGTAGTGTGACATAATGAATATGCAAGGATTGATTACCACAATCCTTTTTTTACCTAGGGTCACAAAAGAGGCATTTTATCATCAGGTTTAGAATGAGAAGTCAGTATGAAAGAAATCTGACATTTCTAAATTCATTGTCATTTAGGTGGTGTCTAACAGAAATTTATAGTATCACATGTAATGGACTTGAGATGGTCTTCTTTCAGTACATTAAGTAGCCACTTATAACATTCTAGTCCAGTCCTCTGTTTTAATGCTCTTGTAATCTCATATAAGTTATTGCATTTATGTCCGTCATTGAAAGGTAGCAAAATATTGTCTGTGTTGTCAGCTACTATGAAGAATTGTGACCACTTTAAATATTCTAGCCTGTATCATGAAAACTATAAAAAGACTAACAGGAAAGTAATAGTGTAAATATATAATGAAATTGACATATTGCTTATAAAATATGAGTTACATTACAAGAAAACATTACAGGGAAGAGACAACACTGGCAAACTATTACGATAAGTAATACAGCTTGAAATGTAAACCTGTTCTTAATCATGATTGTAAATAACATTTGACCAAATGAATCCTGGGATACTACAGTGTCTTTAGAAACAGAAAGATTTGTTATTTCCCACTCATTACAGGTCTTCAAAATTAAGAGCTGTAAATAATCAGTTTCCAGAGGTTTTTTTTCAGATTTTATTTCTTGAAGTACTGTAAGTATATATACAGGTAGTGTTGCTGTGGTCTTAATATGGTTCAGTATGATTTTAGAGAGAACATCAATAGAAACAATAGAAAAATCAGGTGATTGTTGTTACTTAAGGATGAAAACAACGTTTTGGGAGAACTATGATGAGGATAGACATGGAACCTAAATACTTTCCACGCTGTCATTTTCAAAAATGTTATTAAGTCAAATACTAGACTTTAAAATAAAATGTGATACTAAATTTTTAAAATGAATAAGACACCAGCTCTGCTGAAATCAGTGGTAAACCGTTGCAAAACTGAGATATTTATGGACTACCTAAGTCTCTGTGCACAAAATTGCTGAGATGTATAGTTTTATTTGTTTTTTATGCTGTGATATGCTGCTGAGGAAGAAGAAATCTTGGCTAGCATTAAAAGCAATTAGATTAGTGAGATAGATACAAGCACAAGAAATGGGTGACATGAAAACAACTTCACTGCAGCCAGTTTGCTAGTATTTAACTCCAGCTTCCGGAAACTGATTTGAAGACGAGATTTAAAAAAATTGGACTAAGTATGTAATTAACTGAACTCAGTAAAGATATTTGAATCAGAGCTGAACTTGGTTGAAATGTAAAATCTCTTTAATTGCCATAATTTGAATGAACTGGAAGATAGAGTTGTCAGGGAAATGGTAAGAGTGACATAGACAATATTTTTGTAGAGAAAACAAATGAACAAAAATTTAAGAGCTGTTCTATAAGAGTTGGAAAATAATAAGAAGATAATGATTACTGGACTAAACTGGTGGTTACTGGACTAAACCAATTACTTGTCTAAATAATTCAGTGACAAAAAGCATGGTAAAGCTGACCTATCTGAAGCTTGTAAAGATGCAGTCAAAATATAAAGCAGTCTATACGTCTATACAAATCACAGAATGGTAGGGGTTGGAAGGGACCTCTAGAGATCATCTAACCCCCTGATAAAGCGGATTCACTTAAAGCATATTCCACAAGACCACAACCTATGGCTGACCAAGTAGACATAGCATCTTTTTCCATAAGACTCATCACTGCTAGAGATCAGGATTCTCATAACTTATTCCTTCTATTATTCTGGAATTAGCTTGCTTTGTCTTGAATAAATAGAATTATAACATTAGCAGTATCAATGGATTTACTGATGAACAGTGGTGTGGCAAATATACCAGTAAATAGATCTCCATCTGCAGAAGAAAGATTGCAGCTTTCTGGTTGCAATTAAAATACTGTTTGTGTTATCCTTCAATAGGCTCTATCAAAACCAGTGTTTCATATCCCCTTTGGCACATAAAATCAAAACTGTGGATCAGGAATGCGGGACTTGTGTCTCTGCATGTTTCCTCCCCAGTTCTTTCTTTCTTGCCCAGAGAGGTCTCAAATTTAGTCTGACCAGTACAATATATTGTATTGGTAGCTCATGTTTTTGAAGTGCTTTAAAATGTGTTCCTTTTTTTTATTTTTTTTTCTTTTTCTTTCTTCCCCCCTGTGTTGGTTTAGTAAGAGCTGTGGCTGCGGGGTAGCCGAACCACGTGGCTGCACCGCCGCTCCCCGCCCCCTCCCTCTGCCGCGGGTCACAGACAAAGAAAAAGAAGGTTTAAAAGTGCCTTTTTGAGTTGAGATAAGGAAGGTTTAATATATATATGTTTGTATAAGAAAACAACATATAATAAGCACTTGCAGTTAACAAAGCAAACCCAGCAGTAACAGTGATAAAGGAACAATACAAAAAAGATTGATAACAGAGAACAGTGAGAGAGCCAGCTCACCCAGACATCAGCCAAAGGCAAACTGCCCCCCCACCAGAACTGGCCCTGGGGCATGACATCAGCATGGTGTAGAATAACGTGGCTCCACTAAAATTAACCCTGTCCTGGCCAAACCAGGACACCCCGCCACCGCCCCCCTTCATTTTTTTTTTTCTTTGTGCTTTGAAAGCAGAATCCTAGCGTGGTAGGGGTTGGAAAGAACCTCTGGAGGTCACCCAGTCCAATCCTCCTGTTCAAGCAGGTTTACCTACAGCAGGTTGCACAGGATTGCATCCAGGTGGGTTTTGAATATTTCCAGAGGCGGCTTCATAAGCTCTCTGGGCAGCCTGTTCCAGTGTTCCGTCACCCTCACAGTAAATAAGTTTTTCCTCTTGTTCAGATGGAATTTCCTGTGTTCCAGTTTATGCCCATTGCCCCTTGTCCTGTCACTGGGCAGCACTGAAAATATTCTGTACCCATCCTCTTGACACTTGACCTTTAGATATTTATAAGCATTGATAAGCCCTCTCAGTCTTCTCTTCTCCAGGCCAAATAGATCCAGGGCTCTCAGCCTTTCCTTGTAACAGATACTCCAGCTCCCTAATCATCTTCATAGCCTTTTGCTGAACTCTCTCCAGTAGTTCCTTGTCCCTCTTGAACTGGAGAGCCCAGAACTGGACACAGCACTCCAGATGTGGCCTCACTAGGGATCCCTCAACCTGCTGGCCACTCTCTTCCTAATGCACCTCAGGATATTATTTGCCTTCTTGGTCACAAGGGCATATTGCTGAATCATGGGTAACTTGTAATCTACCCAGACTCACAGATCATTCTCTGCAAAGCTGCTTTCCAGCAGGTCAACCTCTCCGCCCAGCTCTCTAGCCTTGTTGAATGGCAGCACAACCTTTTGATGTCAGCCACTCCTCCTGGTTTTGTATCATTTTTTATCATTTATTCTGTATCATATTTTTTTATTTTACTGAGAGCGACAGAACAGATTCGAGATTGCCGTTGATAAATTCACTAACTACAATAGTGCTACCAATTAAGGTTAATATTGCTAGCAGAAATAGTAATGATACAACAACCCAGGGTTAACACTCACAAGAGGGTGAAAGGTTCGGCACTTACCCAGAGAGGTGTCCATGCCTGGGGTGGAGGAAGAGAACGTAGCCCATTGACTGGTCTGTCAGATGTTGAGCTCTTCTCTCCCAATTTAACAATCATTTTCTCTCTCTTTTTATGCCAAAGTTACAAAGTTCCCCCCCACTTCATGTGATATGTAGTATAATATGTGTGGAGAGACAAGTGCTATAGTCATAAATGTTTAGCATGATCTCTACAATCTTCGTTATCAACTTGAACATGCATTTCAAAGGTTATGAGGCAGAGGTTAGCTATCAGATTTTATAGCCTTTTCACAGAAACAAAGAACTGCACAGGTTTCTGTTATCTTTTTGACCTTACTGACAAGAAGCAGGGCTGTCCTGCCTCCTTCTCTGCATCCTGTGATAGTCAGGCAAGTCTCCACTCCCCTGGAGTGCACCAGAGATAGCAAGGCCAATCTTCATTGCTTTTTGGACATAGAGGACCCCACCACTTTATCCAAATACTGCAGCATTGACAAAATTAGTAACAATGATGTATTTTAATTTCTTTTTTTCTTTCTTTCTGTGATCAGAATGTCAATGACATTGTTTGGAAATAAATGTGAAGACTATCAGTAGGGAGAAACTGACCACACAAGTAGATGCCTGACTTCTTAGATAAATATCATCATAGTAGATGTCTAGGGGAAAAAGCAAAGGAAAAATTTGCAACTGCTTTAAATTTATCAAGCAACTTTAATTTTAAAGGTGATCAGTTGACAGTAGTTATGATTCCTTGTATCTTTTTCTGTTGTTTAAATTGGTAAATCTCTGACTATTTACTAATTTTATCTGAGGATATGTCTCAACCTCATAAATAATACAACAAAGTTTTGCATATCTTTGAGGCAAAATATGATCTTAATAATTAAAATTAGGTCCTCAAAAAATAAATTGAGAAAGTGTTTTTTCCATTGCTACATTTAGCCATGACAAGACAGAGAGTGAGGTGGGATGGAAATTTCACTTCTGCTTGAATCGCTCTAACTGTTCATATTCAAATGGAATTTCAGGAAGATTGTAATGTTATAAATCACTGTTTATCTAAAGATGAGTAGTGTAAATATTTTTACTGACTGATGTTTAATATTATATCTTGGTTTTCAGATTTATATGCTAATTCTCATGTAATGTTAATGTGGTAGTGTCAAGGTTCAGGGCAGGGCCAGCCCCTAGATGAGTGAGAGATACCCTTTATTAACCCCTCTCCCTTCACAAAGGGAAAGAGAAAGGCAATGAGGGAGAGCGACTTATGGTTTGGAGAGAAAATTAAAACAGCTTTAATAAAAAAAAATATATATATACACAAAACCAATATCAAGCCCAACTCCCCTGATGTCAATTAGCCCCCCCCATCAGATGTTGTGTAACAGACACTGGACAAGTACCAGTGGCAGATGGAAACCGGACTCAGGAGACAGATTCTGTAACTGGATTCAGGAACACATAGACCAAGATGGAAGGCAGAATGGACAGACTCCTCCTCAGATCCCAGTCATTGAAGAAGAGAGCTTGATCCTCATGATCCCTTAGTTTTATGCTGCGTATGATGTATATGGGGTGGAATATCTCACTGGTTAGTTTAAAGTCACCTATCCTGTCTGCACCTCCCCGCAGGTATGGCCTTTTACTTTCTGCACCCCTCAATATGGTACACAAAATTTAACAGTGTCCTTGGTCTGCATACCAATCCTTGGTAGTGTCTCTAAACATCAAGCATTACCACTGCTAGAAGACACTGTCTGTGAAAATACGCTGTTAACTTCACAAAGTGCAGTTAGTTAGAAGAGACTGAGCCGAAAAGTAAAATCACTGGGCAGAATTTGTTCTGACTCAAACCAGGACGGGCAGATTAGCCTGTTTTCTTGGTTTTGGGTAGATCAAAATAAGTTTTTTCAATATGTCATCTTTCCCTGCCATTTTACATTGCTTTCTTCCTCTAACCTACATTTTGTGGGGTTGTTTGTTTGTCCCAGAAAAGTCTGTTTAAAATGAGAAAAACCTTCAAGATTTTTCTCAACTATAACTGTTATACAACAGTCCACAGCCCATATCGTCCATACACACATATACAGACATATAGAGGTATATATGAATGTATGTGTGTAGTCAGCACATTGTTGAATGGAAATCAATTAAAATAAGTTCAATAAATATAAAAAATCCATTTTATTATAGTAAGTGTAGTAGTATCATATAAGTAACATCCAAATATCTTTCGTAAAACTTAAACACTAATATACTCTTAAGAGGGTGGTTTAACCTTGGCTGAGCACCAGGAGCCCAGCAAGCCACTCTATCACCCCCCCCACACACACCCCCGCCCTTTCTTCTCCCTCCTCAGCAGAGCAAAAAGGGGAAGAAAAATAAGATGGAAAAAACCCCAAATCTTTGTGGGTAAAGCAAAAGAAGTTTAATGATAACAAGTGAAACTAAGCAAAATCCACACGTGGAAGTAAAGAAAAACAAAGATTTATTCTCTACTTCCCATCAGTAGGTGGTGTTTGGTCACTCCGTGGGAAGCAGGGCTCCAAGATGCATAGAGGTTGCATAGAGGACTCACAGAAATATTTTCAGTCCTTTCAGCCAAAGTTTAGAAAAAATACAAGAAACCTTTTTTTCAAAGTTACCAAAAAAACCTCCAACCAACCAAACAAAAAAACCCAAAATAATAACTTTTTAAAAAAATTACTGTGGAAATAAATCTCCTACATTTCTCTTATGGATCCTGAGCAGTCCATTTAGATAATTCTGAAAGTCCACTTTGATACTAATGCCGAAACAATTATCTTCTATCCACTTTTTTTCTTACTGTTATACATTTTCTGCTGACATTTCCTATGTGTCATATTCTGTCCACACATGATACAAAAATGCTATGGAGTTTCTCCATACAACAGTTGTGGAATTCCCTGCCTTCAGATGTTCTAGTCAATTCATTTGTGAAGTTACTAATAAGCTGGGTACTCAACTCTATGACATCAAGGAAGAAATTAACTTTTGTATGTATCTCAGGAAGTTATGAGGTAACACTTGCTTCTCCCATAAAACTTATTCAATGATGTCAAGGCTCTAAATTTTAACAAGGAATCAAGAATCCCAGTTGAAAACATTACTAATTTTAGTAATTTTACATATTTCCATAAGATTTTAAGAAAGTATAAGATCCTCAAATTACAAAGGTTTGATGGAATTGGAAGATCAATGAAGTTGAGGGGTTTCTTTTATTTTAATCAAACCATTAGGCAGTATCACTGTTTATGAAAGCCCAGAAGAGCAGAAAAATAAATTGAAAGGAAAATATATTGAAATAAAATAAACTCATTGTTTAGATACCTGATTTTCTGAAGCAGTTTTTCTGTTTTGAAGAAACTAGTGCTCACTCTTTTCCTTTTGGGGCAATACATCAAAACATCTGCCAAACTTGAGTTATTATTTGTCTGTAATAAAAATAAATTAATTACATTAAATTGGGGCAAAAATAAGGAAAATATAGACTTTCAAAATTATTTGTTCTTTCTTTTGCTCTGTGCTCTATGTCATTAAACCTTGCGTGATTCTAATTGTTAGCTCCGCTCTGATTCCTATGAGTTGGACAATAACATTAAGAGATTGAATGGAAAACCTTTGAAAATATTTTAAAGCTGTATTTTCTAACAAATCTCTTATTCCAGTGTTTCAACAGGATTGCAAGATGTCAATTTAAGAAAATCTTTACACAGCTGCTTTGTAACACCAGAGCATTGTATCAGCCACAGGTCTTATTAACCAATGAGGGAAGAAGGACTGAATTTTTTATTATTATTTTATAATGCGCTTTTTTTTTTTTTAACCCATCTTTTTCCATTCTGTAAAGAATGTTTTCTCCAGGGACAGACAGTCTCTCATTTTGCATGACTAGACTTTTTATTACTTTGAGGATGTTTTATGTTGTAGCTATACCTGCTAGTACTGAAATACTTAAGCCTATGTCACTAATTCCATTATAACCTCACTATTTTCATGGTATTACGATTCACCTGCAAAATTTTACTCTATATTTAAACTATGAAGACAAGGTTTCATCCTTGAACGTTGTTTTCTTGTTTGTTGGTTTATAAAAAAGTTTAAAAAACAGATCATTTTATAATTTTAAAAATGGAATAGTCTGCCAAAATATAAAAGAAGCAATTCATCGTATAGCAATACATGGTGTTCTTATAATTAAGTTCCCGAAAGCCTTTCTGTACCATTAAGTATGGGGACAGAGGTTTCCCCTGTGAGAGTTCAACTACTATTTTCTATTATTTGCAGAATGTTGTTCTGTCATATCTGTTGTTCTTCACTGATCTGCATGATCAGACAAGGTTAAAAATAACTAAATCCTACAGTGCCTAACAGTATTCTTAAAGTTTGGTCTTCACATTTATCTTTAATTGGTAAAGGCCACAGGAATAAAGTCAAGGAATTGTATTGAGAAGTGGTATTAATTCATTGTTATAGAACTAAATACACATACATATCCATAAAGTCATTACCAAAGGAATGGTAAGAAGAAATTGAGAGACAGCAGGAATTTTTTGAAACTTCAAGGGGTTTGGAGAAAAATGCAAGCTGATCTCAGGGGTCCATCTTTCCAGTGCTGTGAACTGATATGTACAAAACACACATCATAATTCTGTCAAAATTTTTACTAGCCCCTGTGGGAGACACTGTCTTCAGCTCTGCATGGAAGGGGGATGAATGTTCTCAGCAGAGGAAGTGTGACTTGTCAGATGGCACTGCTAACACAGAGCAATCCCTCTCTGAAGTGTTCTGTGCATGTGTGGAGCCTGAGAAAAAAGAAGAAAATTGTCCATTATCTGTTTGGAATGGATTAGATATTGTTTGTTCTGGGATATTATTATTTTTTTTTTATATGCCGTCTTGCTTTAATCCAGTAAATGTAGCTGTTCTAATTAGCAATCAGCTAACATATCATCGTTAAGTATCAGTGTAATACAGTATCATTGGCTAACAATTAAAATGGCTACCACAAGGGACATATGTTTACTTGGGAAGAGGCTGAGAGAGGTGTGGAAGGGTGTAAGGACACATGTACTCAATGAATTTCATGCAGAAATAAAACGTTATGTCCAAATATACCCACTGTGTTGAGATTTTCGTGTTGCTTTTCAGCTGGATGTTAAGAGAAACAAAGCAGGGATTTGTGCCCTGGACTTGCTCAGTTTTCTTAATTTAAAGCTTATATCTTTTTTTGCTTGTTAGTTTGATATGCATTCCTAAGAAATGCTCCAGTTTTCAGCATATTTACTGCTGTTCCTTTACCTTAATCAGTTGAATAGCTATCTAGAATACGTTCTAAGATTCTTCTTATTCTGAAATAATATGCAAAATACATGTTACCTGGTAAGATATTGTATTTCCTTCTAAAAGTCAGGCCAAACT
>JAVFHW010044254.1:0-23886 GCA_032159205.1 Eurystomus glaucurus suahelicus
TATCAGCCTAAATCTTGCAATATCTGTATCCCTCCACCGCAAGAATCTCCCAGATACTTTCTTCCCCAGGCCTTTGTTCTTTCTTGAGTATTCAGTCATTAGTTTCCTAGTAACTTATGGGAAAAAATTCTATAGGTTAAAAGGAACAAAAGGAAAGAAAACCTAACCCCCAACATTATGGAGTACTGTAAATGTATACGGATTTAGCTGAAGCAAGAGCCTGGTTGAAAACAAGTTCTGGTTTTTCCAAGAGCATATGATTACACTCTTCTGTTCCTACAAATGAAATTCATTTTTTATTATGTTTAACCTAATGCAAGTAAATAACTGTTAAAATTTTAGTTCACTCACCTTCTCTTTTCTCTTGCCACATAGAATACTAATAGCAAACTAATGTTCACAAAGCTGAAGATAGTGGAGCAGTTGTAACTACACTCTGACATTGACAATCTCAGGAAAAGAGAAAAAGAATGTCAGAACCCTCTGAGGTCTACCAGTTGCAAAGTGTTCTTGGATATTACTGAGTTTCAGAGAACACCACAATGAATTATTGCATTATCAATATAATAAGTAAATAAATGAAATTAACTTTTTAACTAAAACCAAGCAAAGACTAAACAATGAATGACAGTAAATGCTAAGCATTAGAACATTTGGACATTTATTTTTCCCAGTTGTGCGGTAGTTGGTAAATCATAGATTATCATTGCTGCCTTGATGTAATTCAAGTGGTCTGCAGCTATTAAAAAAAAAGGCAGAATAATGCTGTTTTGAAGCTAAGAGAAGATATTTGCTGTCACACCACTTTACAGACTGGAAACACAGCTTTAGCCTGGGCAAGAGGATTGATATTTTGAGATGTACTTTTAGACCTTTTTAACCTGTATTTCATGTGAATCTTAATTGGCTGTTTTTCCTCTGAAATTGTGTCACCTTTTTTCTTCAGCTTAAAACAGTGTAGATGGTTGTTTTGAAGGTAGAGACTTAGGCCATGAGACAGAGCAGAAGATCCTCTCAGACACATAAGCTGAAATTTTCTGAGATGTCACACTTTCAGTTCCACTGGGATTTAAACGCACTTTCTTTCCATCTAACATACATTAAAATGAATATATTTTTCTAAGAAAGTATTTTATCTGTTTGGGGTTTTGCTTGTTTGTTTGGTTTGGTTTTTTATCTGATAGCATTATACCATGGCAAATAGCAAGTAATATACCTATTAAATTCTAGTTTGGCATAGAGCAGCCAAAAGAGAATCAAATACATTAATGTCCTCTGCTGGAGAATACTATTCTATCTGCTCCCTACCAGTTTCATTTTCACTAGAGTTTGAAATAGTTGGAAGAGAATGGCTCAGTTTTCTTCTATGAAGTTTATCCAAGTTTTTATGACCTCTTCAGTTCATAGAGGCCAGGTCTTTCATGCAACCTTCAGAGAGATGCAAAAAGTGAATTCTGCTTATTTATTGTCTTTTGACTATGTGGCATATTCTTACATTTATTTGAGATTCAGTGCCAGAAGGAGTACACAAGAATGATATATTGTGAAATTAAATTTAGGTGGTAATTTGCTGCAGTATCAGAGTGAAATAAAAGGCTTATTTGTAGATGCATAACAACAAGAAAACATTATTTGTACAGTAAAAACATTTTACATATAGAAAGCACAGAGTAGAAAATGTGGCAAGAATTACAATGGGGAAGTTTGGTGTCGTTGTTTGTTTTTTCAAATGTAATTACAGAGCAGGTTTGCAAAGGAAAATATCTTCCAGTAAAGAAGCTCAAACCATTTTTTGGTTGCCCAGTAAAGCTTTTGTCTAATTGCTAAAAAATAGATATGTTATAAAGGTCATAGGATAACATTGCTGAAAGGCTGAAATACAGATTTGCTATAAAAACGTTTTCTGTGGCTCTTACAGTGAAAAGCTTCTATATTACCAGCACAGAAATTTGACCCTTGCTTCTTAAGGCTTATACCTTTAATGCCTGAATGGCAGAAACATTTCTACTGCTGTTGAAGAAACTTACTGGACAATGGTTTCTTTAAAGAACCTTAATAAACATTAAATTTCACTGTCATAGATCCAAAAAGCATTTCTCATTACTTTTAAATTAAAAGATATCTCTGATTCAGATAATGAATAGGTGCTTTTTTACAGGGGAAGTCTTGAGAAATGTACCTCTGTCTCTCCACAATTTATTTGGAAAATTAAAAAGCAGAAAAATGACAGTTCTTTCTTTCACCCCTCTGACATAGGCTGGTACAAGTCCAAAATAACCGAGGGAGCAGAACTTGAGAATATAAAGGGACCTCATGCATGTGTCACTTCTCTCTTGCAAGAAGAAAGTCTAGTAAGATGTGATTTCTAAAAAAATGGATGGATATAATGGGAGGTATTAATGTGGTGACTGCAGAAGCAAAAGAAGCTGCATTTGTTAGCTTTGTGCAGGTGCTTAGTCCTAATCAACAGAAGCTGGCACAACAGAGTTGTGTTGTGTTGATGGTTGGATTTGATTATCTTAGTGGTCTTTTCCAACCTTAATGATTCTATGATTCTATGAAATCAGTAAAATCAATACCAGCTCCAATGCAGACTATTTGCTCACTGTTTTGAGCTTAAAGTAAGTACTAAATCTTCCAAAGAAAATAACCTTTGCACTGTTCAGTTGCCTTCCCCTTCTATCTTCTTGTCACTGAGGCTTTTTCTGAACAACCATTCAGTCATCCAGAATATCACTACTTTCTTGTCCACTCCACCTTTCAGACTGTCAGTTTTTTCAAACCTGTAGGCAGACTGGAGAAGCCTTTTGTTCAATTTTGAAATGAGAAGGAGTTGGCAGCATAGGAGGACCCTATTACATGCTTAAACCATCCTTGAATTGTTATTTGTAAACAGAGAGGGTCTTGTTGCTGAGGTGGCCCTTGGAGGCTACCTTGGCCACAGTAAACATGAAGCAGTCAAGTTTAACATCTACGGTGTCAGGAGGAAAACCAACAGCAAGACCTCAACTCTGGATATGAGGAATGCAGACTTCAGGTTGCTTAGAGAACTCGTTAGTAAAGTCTCCTGGGGAAAAGCTTTTGAAGGTGCTGAGGACCATCAGTGCTGGTCACTTTTTACGCACCACCTCCTAAGTGCACAAGACCAGCCAATTCCAAAATGCCAGAAGTCAAGTAGGCAAGGTAGAAGGCCACCCTGGCTAGGCAGGGACCTCCTACTTGAACTAAGGCAAAAAAGGAGGGTGTATGGCCAATAGAAAGAAGGACAGATGATATGGGAGGACTATAGGGATTCTGTTCACCACTGTAGGGCAGAAATTCATACAGCTAAGGCTCAACTACAGTAGAAGCTGGCCTGCACTGTGAATAATAATAAAAAGGGCTTTTTAAAATACCTTAATAGAAAAAGGCAGGCCAGAAACAACATTGGCCCATTACTTGATGATCAGGGACACCTCATAAACAGGGATATAGACAAAGCAGAGACGTTTAATGCCTTCTTCACTTCTGTATTCAACACTGTTGATGGGCTTAGGCACCCCCAGAGCCCTGGGATAGAGAACCATGACTGTGCAAATGATAATCTCCCAATAAACCCTGAATATGTGCAGGATTTACTGCTCCAGCTGGATCCCTACAAGTCGATGGGGCCTGATGGGATTCATCCAAGGGTGCTTAAAGACCTGGCAGAAGTAATAGTGAGACCTCTCTCAATGATTTTTCAAAGCTGCAGAGGTACCAGTTGACTGGAAGTTAGAAGATGTTGTCCCAGTTTTCAAGAAGGGCAGCACAGATGACACTGGTAACTACAGGCCTGATAGTCTCACCTCAGTGCCTGGTAAGATTATGGAGAAGATTATTCTGGGAGTTATTGAAAAACACCTAAAAGACAACGCTGGCATTGGTCCCAGCCAGCATGTGTTCATTAGGTGAAGGTCCTGCTTGACTAACTTGATTTCCTTCTATGACAAGTTCACCCACCTAGCTGACCAAGGGAAGCCAGTTGATGTAATCTTTCTGGATTTCAGTAAGGCCTTTGATACTGTCTCTCACAATATCCTCCTAAACAAATTTTCCAGCATTCAGATGGATAAGCACATAATACAATGGGTGAGCAATTGGTTGATGGGTCGGGCAAAGAGGTTTGTGGTGAATGGGGTTACATCAGGCTGGCAACCAATCACTTGCGGGGTTCCACAGGGACCCATCTT
The DNA here is from genome assembly GCA_032159205.1 of Eurystomus glaucurus suahelicus. Lineage (NCBI taxonomy): Eukaryota > Metazoa > Chordata > Aves > Coraciiformes > Coraciidae > Eurystomus > Eurystomus glaucurus. Next base: position 4,212 of record JAVFHW010044254.1, read on the forward strand.
AGGGCCAGTACTCTTTAATATATTCATAAATGACTTGGATGCGGGACTTGAAGGCTTACTAACTAAGTTTGCAGACGAGAGCAAATAGGGGGGAACAGCTGGCACTCTTGAGGGCAGAGAAGGCCTGCACAGGGATCTGGACAGGTTGGAGAGCTGGGCAATTGACAATTGGATGAAGTTTAACATGGACAAGTGCTGGATTTTGCACCTGGGACATGGTAACCCTAGGTATACATACACTCCCAGGAGTGAGAGGCTGGGGAGCAGCCCTGTGGAAAGGGAGCTGGGGGTTCTGGTCAACGGCAAGTTCAACATGAGCCAGTCAAGGGAGGTGATTGTCCTGCTTTACTCCACAATGGTGCAGCCCTATCTTGAGTACTGTGTGCAGTTTTGGGCACCACAGTACAAAAAGATATAAAGCTACTGGATTGTATCCAGAGGAGGGCCATGAAGCTGGTGAAGGGTTTAGAGGAGATGCCGTATGAGGAGTGGCTAAAGTCACTTATCTATTCAGCCTGGAAAGAGGATACTGAGGGGAGACCTCAGGTTACTGCTGCCTCACTAGGGTGGGGGAAGGAGTAAGCACTGATCTCTGCTCCCTGGTGACCAGTGATAAGACCTGAGGGAATGGTAGGAAGATGTGCCAGGGGGGATTTAGGTTGGACATTAGGAGGAGATTCTGCACCCAGAGGGTGGTGAAGCACTGGAATTGGCTCCCCAGAGAAACAGTAATGGCACCAAACCTGATAATATTCAAGAAACATTTGGACAATGCCCTCAGACACATGGTGTAAGGTTGTCAGGCACTGGACCAGCCTGTCCAGGAAGGTGGTTGAATCACTATTCTTGGTGATGTCTAAAGGACATGAAGATGTGGGGCTGGGGGACAGGGCTCAGTGGTAGATGTGATAGAGTTAGGTTAGTGGTTGGACTCGATGATCTCAAAGGTCTTTTCCAACCAGAATGACTCTATGATTCTGTGAACCTGAAATATAAAAAAGTCCTACTTTTACATCATAACAAGTAGCTACACTGTTTGTGAAATATATGTGTACATGAAAAATGCACTTCTGACATTCACCTACATCAGCTCCATCAACAAGATATTTTTGATGGTTATTGCATACAAGACAACTGAAGAAGGAATAATAACTGAAACAAATGTAAGGTTGCAAAATTTTGTTCCAGAAGCTGGCCACCTTGAGACCTAGTATCTGGCATTGACTAAAACAACAGCTATTCAACTGTAAAAAATATCTCCTTAGAAACTGATGTATGGTTTGCATACACCAATTGTATTTCTTGTGATTTAAAGTCAAACTGCTAACTTTTTGTGACCTAGTTTTGCAATTAGACTGATGATTTCCTGCAAGGATTTTACATTAAATATTTCTCAGCTGGAACAATAAATTCGTTTTCTGCAATGTTATTTGAGCACCATGGAGAGTGAAGATAAGTTTATGCGATTTTTGCCAGAACTGCTTAAATAGTGTCTGGTGATGTCTCAGTGATGTATTTCTTCCCTTTCTCTGCTTGCCTGTAATAAAATTTGATACTAATTTTGATTATAATTTTTATTATAATATTGAGGGCATTGAGAATTCTGCCAGCTAAATGGCTTGAATTTTTCTAACCAAAAATAACAGCTGAGAGAAACATCAAAAGTGAAACTGGGGACCATGGCACAGAAAGAAAAAAACTTGCATAAAGGAAACAGTCAAGAACATAAGAAATAGGCAAAAAAAGCTGGACAGTTATAGCACCTGTCATTCCAGATATCTGGGATGGCAAGTGCTATCTAAATATATGTGTGTATCTATATTTATACGTATATCTTTGGCTATAGACAGAAAAGGTGTTTAAGTCCTTATGTATGAATGTTTGATCCACCATTCAGATCCTAGCATATGTACTTCCATTTATATTTTGCTACCAAACAATCAAGTAAACATGGTAATGAAATATTTATTTTTTTGAATTCCAGTCTTAGCACCACACATGATTGAATTTCCATTCCCTTTTGGAGAAGCTGTGAAAACAAAGATATCAGACATAGCTAAAGAAAATCTTATCATAGTTCTGTCACTGTGTATGGAACTTAAGCCTGGCAATTTTGCACTTTTGTTCTTTTTACTCTCATTCATATCACTAACTTGGTTTTTCATAGAATCATAGAATCATTCACATTGGAAAAGTTCTTTAAGATCATCATGTCCAACCATCAAATGAAGTCTACCAAGTCCACTTCTAAACCATTCCCCTAAGCACCCTATCTATGTGACTTTTAAACACATTGAAGTATGGTGATTCAATCACTTCTCTGGGCATCCTGTTCCAGTGTTTTATAACCCCTTCAGTGAAAATTTTGATGCTAATATCCAACCTATCCTGTTTGTCCTGTCACTTGTTACTTGGGAATAACAGACTAGCCCCCACCTGACTACAACCTCCTTTCAGGTAGTTGTAGAGAGCGATAAGGTCTTGCCTCAGCCTTCTTTTCTTCATACTAAGTAGCCCGAGTTTCCTCAGCCACTCATAAGCCTTGTTCCCTAGGCCTTTCACTAGCTTAGTGGCCCTTCTCTGGACCCTCTCCAGCACTTCAATTCCATTTTGCACCGAGGGGCTCAAAACTGAACACAGTACTCCAGATGTGGCCTCACCAGTGCTGAGTACAGGAGGATGATCACTTTCCTAGTCCTGCTGGCCACACTGTTTCTAATACAAGCCAGGATACCGTTGGCCTTCTTGGCCATTTGGGCACATTGCTGGTTCATATTTAGCCAGTTGTTGATCAGTACCCCCAGGTCCCTTTCTGTTGGACAGTTTTCCAGCTACTCTTTCCCAAGCCTGTAATGTTGCATGGGGTTGTTGTGATCCAAGTGCAGGACCTGGCACTTGGCCTTGTTGAACCTCATACCATTGGCTTCAGGCCATCAATCCAGCTTGTCCAGGTTCCTCTGTAGAGCCTTTTTACCTTCAAGCAGATCAACACCTGCCCAGCTTGATGTCATCTGCAAACTTACTGACGGTGCACTCTATCTCCTCATCAAGATCATTGATAAAGATATTAAACAGAACTGGCCCCAATACTGAGCCCTGGGGAACACAATATATGACTGGCTGCCAACTCAGATTAACTCCATTTACCACCACTCTTTGGGCCCAGCTGTCCAGGCAGTTTTCTACCCAGCAAAGTATATATTCATCCAAGCCATGAGCAGCCAGACGTTTTTTGAGAACACTGTGGAAAAGAGCGTCAAATGCTTTACTAAAGTCCAAGTAGACAACACCCACAGCCTTTCCCTTATGCACTAGGATGAGGTCATCCTGTCAGAGATATAAGGTTCATCAAGCAGGAACAGCCTTTCATGAACCCATGCTGACTGGGCTTGATCACCTGGTTGTCCTGTATGTGGTGCACAATGGCACTCAAGATGATTTGCTCCATATACTTCCCTGGCACCGAGATCAGGCTGACAGGTCCTTAGATCCTCCTTCTGGCCCTGCTTGTAGGTGGGTGTCACATTTGGTAACCTCCAGTCCACTGGGACCTCCCCAGTTATCCAGGACATAATGGGAAGTGACTTTGTGAGCACATCTGCCAACTCTTTCAGTACTCTTGGATATAACCCATACAGCCCCATAGACTTGTGTATTTCCAAGTGACGTAGCAGGTCACCAATTCCTCTTTGATTGTGGAGGTCTCATTCTGCTCCCCATCCCTGTTTTCCAACTCAGGAGGCTAAGTATCTAGTGAACAACTACTGCTACCACTGAAAAATGAGGCAAAGAATGTATTAAGCACCTCAGCTTTTTCCACATCCTTTGTCACTGTATTCCCCTCTCCATCCAATAAAGGATGAAGATTTTCCCTTCCAGCACCTGAAAAGGGCATATAAGAAGGCAGGGGAAGATCTGTTCACAAGGGTTTTTAGTGACAGGATGAGGGGTAATGGTTTTAAGATAGAAAAGGGTAGATTTAGGTTGGACATGAGGAAGAAGCTCTTTATTATGAGGGTGGTTGATCACTGGAATAGGTTGCCCAGAGAGGTGGTGGAGGTGCCGTCTCTGGAGTTATTCAAGGTCAGGCTTCATGGGGCTCTAAGCAACCTGACCTAGTCAGACATGTCCCTGCTTATTGTAGAGGGGTTGGACTGGATGACCTCTAGATGTCCCTTCCAACCCAATACATTTTATGATTCCCTAGTACTCCTTTCGTTGTTGATGTATTTACAGAAACACTTTTTATTGTCTTTAGCAGCAATATTTTCTCCCTGCATAGCCTCACTACATCCTTGTAGTCCTCATGAGTGGCCTGCCTCCCTCTTCTGAAGTCCATAAACTCTCCCTTTGTTCCAGAGATCCAGTCAAAGCTCTCTGTGCAGCCAGGCCAGTCTTCTTCCCTGCCAGCTCATATTTTGGGACATGGGGACATCCTGCTCCTGCTTTGTCAGATAGCAGTGCCCTAAAACATCTCCTTTTTTTCAAAATCACAGGCAAACAGTTCAAATCAGTTTTAATAATCTATACAAATATGACTTGAAGTGTTTGATACAGAAAGGTAGTTCTTGGTATTAACTTTTCCCCTTCTGATAAATTGCTAAGATTTCATGGATTAAAAAAGCATTAAATACTGCAGAGTAAATTTCATTCCTACATCTTAATGTTCTTTAAAATCACAGTTTAAAAATCCAACCCATAAACCTGTATTTACAGTGTGATTCCCAGAATAAGATTCCCCAATAGTATTTCATCACTAATAAGCTGTTTCTTTCATTTTGAAGCTATGCTCTGAAAACAAAAGTTTCAATGTGTCACTATACTCTTCCCATTGTCACGCAGATACATATGTATGTATATAGGTATATATATGCACATGTACATAAACACCAAGAGTCCATAAGGACCAACTCAGAGTAGTCAAAATTCACAGAAACCGTCTTCTCCCCCTTTCCGTGCCTCACCATGGTTCTCCAGCTATGTACAGCAGTTCAGAGTTACACTCAAACATTGCCATAACTAATATTTCTTTCAAGAAATAGCTAGTTTTCATGCTTTAGGTATAAGAATGTCAAGTGAGACACATACACAGAGGACCTAGAAGTGAAACATAGTAGAAGGTTGGGGTGGATAGAAGGACATACTGTTCTTTAATTTGCACTTTCTAGGCTTCGAAGTCAGATGACAAATTCCTTCCATCTATTTACTGCTGCCTGACTTCCACATCACCTCTGAATATAAGACTGATCTGACATGAGACCAGGGCATTCATTAAGGAACCCTAGACACACTGTGCCTGTGAGAATTCTGCTGATCATTGTACATTGTTTGACTCTGAATTTACCTTCTTTGAACATGCAACTCTCCTTTGTCCCCTTTTTGTGTGGGTTAAGATTTCATTTTCAGTTCCCTCCTAAGATCTTTATTCCCTGCCCTATAAGCTCTTCAACCAAAAGGTCTTCTTTGTTCCCTTGTATGCATGTCAATTATCCTTAGCTCAAAACTGTAGCTGACATTTTGTTCACATGTAATGTCTCAGAGTATCTGAAACACCCAAGTCTTCCTACACTCTTAACAAAATTTGTCCATGTTTGGTTGGGTTTTATTTTGGAAGAAAGTAGCAGAGGGGCAGTCAATTAAGTTACATCATATGTTTCTTCTGCTCTAGGTTGTTGTATGGACAATGCTGTAAATAAATGGTGAAATAGCACCAAACTCCCTTTTAAATTTTAAGTACTACCTCTTTCTTCTGATCTTGGTCTTGTTCATGTTCTCTTATTCTTCCTTCCTTTCTTCTCAGAAACACCATATTTTCCCATGTTTTCAGCTCCTTTAAAAAGACTTTCAAAAATCCCCTCTTTTCAAGTCTAAAGCAAACCTATTTTAAATAATGCCAAAACCACAAAATTGGCTAGAAGAGTTTTTCTCAGTTTATGATAACTTGGACAGGGGCAGCTATTAGGAAATGGTCTGTGGAATATCTCTCTTCATCTCTCATGATCACTCCCAAACTCAAAAAGAAGACAGACCTTCGTATGCACACAAAACAAATGCAGTGGGAGAGGAGTAAAAATTAACACCAGACACTGTTTGCTCTTATTTTTATTTGGTGATCCAAGGAAATTATTATGCAAAACTGAGGCTGAATATACCTGGACTAAAATTTTTTAGGGTGAGGAAAGGAAGGAAAGAGTATGTTTTTCAAAAAGCTAGTGAGCCTTTGGAGGGAAAAGATTTTTCTCTAAAAATCCAGTTTGCCAGACAAACCCTTTAATCACATCAGAGTTATGTTCAGCCACTTAAAACACAGGTGAAACACTCCGAGAAGTCCTCTGGATCATTTTTCTGTGTGACCTAGGCTCAGATCACTTCACACAGAGTAAGTAGCGGCAACATAAATAATCAAAAACTATCAAAGAAGGGAAAAGATGGGCCATGTAGAGACTCATACTTCTAGTATCAAAAGACGTGTTCATAAATCACTGCTGTTTTGCAAATATGTTTCAAACCCAGATTAAATCAGGTTGCCAGCACCTGGTTCACGTTAGCTTTACCTTTCACTTGCCTAACCTGTGCCATTTCTATTCATTACAGCCTGCTCTTAAATTAAAACAAACCAGCTGGCTTGTTCTTTCCTTTGATTTTGACTCAAAAGCATGATTTGCACGTTGCCAGACCATCTAACCCTGTATTTGTGTTTGTTACACCCATGTAATCTAATAATATATTTCCTTCTTCTCTAATGTCTTAAAGGCTAAAGCCCCAATATGTTTTTGTCTTTTCTGACATCTCTCTTTTCTGGACAAAATATGACTTTTTGCCTGTTTTCTGAAAAACACAAGTAGGAGAGGATTATTCCTCCCCCCACCCTACTTTTAGTGATTTCTTTTGCTCGTCTCCTGACATGCAGCTCATTAGCCTGCAGCATATGCCAAATTTCTTCATTGGCTGGCTATTACAGAAGGACATGTTTAGCTACTCCCAAAGAGCAGATAGTCCTCATTCTCTGTCTTCTTTGAAATTGTAACCTTATTCACCATAACACAATCATTCAAGAGATTCTTGTAAGGCTTAAACTCACTATCAGTGATGCAAAAAAATCACACTTAAGGTGACATTAACATAATGTCCTGGTTTGGCCACGACAGGGTTAATTATAGTGGAGCCAGGTTATCCTACACCATGCTGAGGTCATGCCCTGGGGCCAGTTCCGGTGGGGGGGGTGGTTCGCGGGCATGTATCTGGGTGAGCTCGCTCCCTTGCTATTCTCTATTATCAATCTTTTTTTTGTATTGTTCCTTTATCACTGTTACTGCTGGGTTTCTTTGTTAACTGCAAAACAATGCTTTTTATATGTTGTTTTCTTATATAAATATGTATATATTAAACCTCCCTTATCTCAACTCAAAAAGGCACTTTTAAACCTTCTTTTTTTTCTTTGTCCACAACCCACGGCAGAGGGAGGGGGCGAGGAGCCATGTGGCTCGGCTATTAAACCAATACACATAATCAATAACAGTTCACATCTTCTGTCTGTGGCAATATTTTTTAAACACTGAAGAAATCATTCTCTTGTTTAAAGTCAGGCATATGCTGTGGATGAAAATGTTAATGCTTAAGTATATTTCATCCTCACTGGCAAACTTGAACCCTATATTTCAAGGTCAAATTGCAGTGGAACACTTCACTATACGTCAAACAGCCCATGTTCCACAAAGCTTGACCCAGAAACATCTGCAGATAAGTCACCTATCAAAAATAGCTGCTTCAGGTGATCTGATTCTGTACACTCATCACTTGGGATGATAGAAAAAGACTTGTAAAGGGCTTCAGTTTGGAATTTTTAAGTTGCCATAGCTTACAAGCTTCTACATTTAGACTGGTAAATACTTCTAGCCAATATTTCCCCACCAATATATTAGGTTTGTCCACTCTGCTACAGATGTCTATGGCAAGTACAAAACTGCAATGTAGGCAACATTCAGGCAGTAGATACTGGTACTCCCAGAATGAGAAAGACAAACTTGGAATGAAGTATAGAAGAGAGAAGAGAAGAGGGGAGAGGAGAGGAGAGGAGAGGAGAGGAGAGGAGAGGAGAGGAGAGGAGAGGAGAGGAGAGGACAGGACAGGACAGGACAGGACAGGACAGGACAGGACAGGACAGGAGAGAAGTATGCCTGGTAATAAGATTAAATTCAGTAAACATAAACACATGAGGACCTCAAGCCCAGGGGGAGACCAGGAAAAACAAAACTACAAAAAGCAGAGAAAAGAATCATAAGGTCACATAAGTTATGCATTTATTGTATTATTTTAATATCATTTCCCAAATACTTCTTCACATAGCTAAGCAAGTTACTACAATGAACTTATAGGATCCATAAGGAAAAGAAGGTGTGGAAGACTTATTATTAGTTGTGGAAATAATTTTTCCATTTTTTTAATTGAAAATACTAATGAACACTCTATTTAACACAATTTCCACTGAAAAAGTGATAGATAAACCAACATAAGTTCTGCGATCACCAGTGCTATGAATCTATTCAAATAGACCTGCACACGTGAAATGGTCTACATTATAGGCTACACTCTAGCTACAGATTCGTCTGTGCATTTGAATGTTATCAATGGAAATTTCAACACCAAAAGCAAACATATCATACATGCTAGATGAAAAGTCTCAATAACTGTAGAGCCAGATTGGAGAGCGATGGGCAGATAATTTATGGAGCAAACTGAGAAGAAAAACGTCATGCTGTCTTCTTCAAAGCAGAGACTGTTGATTCTCTAGTGAACTTAGTAGAAACACCCTTTTGCAGCTGCACTTCATCATCTGTTACTGGTGATGGACGTAGAGCTTCACCAAAGAAAGCATCTCAGTCTCAAGCCTGTGCTAGTACTGTTCTAGTCATTCTGGGGTGATGGGGCACCAGCAGTCTTCAGGGGTGGGAGGAAAACAAAACAAATACAGGATTTAATCTAGGGTGAAATTCAGAGGTAGGCTTGTTAAGCCCTATTTGTTAAAAATTAATAACTGTATTTAACTGAGCCAGACTTTGTTTGATTTGTTCCAGGAGATTGGAAAAGTAAGCCAAAAGAAGGGCAGAAGATACTAAAAATCTAATATTAAACTATTCTGTTTAAATGAAAGTTTCCTCAACCTTTCTTTGTGCTTCTCTTCAGCCTTTTTCTTCACTGTTTAATCTGATCTTCTTGTTAATGAGGTGCTACTTATATGGATTGAATTTAGCTATATAGCTTATTTATATAACCAGAAGCTTGTTTTACATCAGAAAAAGATTCAATTCCATAGGCATCAATAACTGCTCACAACTCTTGTGCAGAATTGCAAAGTGCAACCAAACATTAATTATAAACTAAGTGTTGAAGTGCAATATAGTTGGTCCTAGACCTTAGTGAGGTATAAGCAGAACTATATTATATATATATTAGCAGATGCAAGAATGTGGATAGTTTGTAGGCACCTTCATCCACTTCATAGAGAAAGTGCTGCATAAACATCCAAACAGCAGGAAGACTTGATGATCTTTTTTAAAAATACTCTAAATAAACCAGATTAATAAAATGGAATGGACTGTAGGAAGCTACCTTAAGTTAGATTTTCCAGCTCTATTGCTTTCTTCTGCTGTACTGGCATACTCTTTAAGCTGGAAAGGTTATACAGTTTTGGCATTGAAAATTCTTTACTTTGTCTCCCACAGTTTGATGATAGGTATATTCACTGAAAGGTTGTCTTTTAACAGAAATTAAAATTCCCCTTCACAGAACATAACTCCTAGTAACTCCTATATAGTTACTCCTACAAACTCCTATATAGTTACTCCAAGTAACTATATTCCAGTTACTTAGACACTTCACATACATGGAATATGAACGTTCTCACATAAGCATATGTTTATAAATTAAAATTCTAGTTCCTTTAATGGATGAGAGGAAAAAAGAATGCTAAAACTTCCTGCAATTATTGAATAACTGTAGTGGGTCTGGCTGAGCTGGTTTTCCACACAGCAGCAGTGTTTTGTGCTGGGAGCTAGAGGGGTGTTGATAACACACCCGTGTTGTGACTACTGCAGAGCAGTGCTCGCACAGCACCAAGGCTCTTCCAACATTCACCCCCCAAGTGGGATGGGGTGGGCAAGATCTTGGGAGGGGACACAACCAGGACAGCTGACCCAAACTGACCAAAGGGATATTCCATACCCTATGACATCAGCTCAGCTATAAAGCTAGGGAGAAGGAGGAGGGGGGAGGGCGTTCCGTTGTCCTTCAGAGCACCCGCTACACGTCTTGGAGCCCTGCTTCCCAGGAAGTGGCCAAACATGGCCTACTGATGGGAAGTAGAGAATAAAACTTTGTTTTCCTTTGCTTCTGCGCATGGATTTGCTTGGTTTTGCTTCTTTTATTATTAAACTGCTTTTTGTTTCTCATCTTATTTTCCTCTCCTTTCTTTTTGATCTGCTGAGGAGGGAGAGGGGAAGAAAAGGGGGGGGGTGATAGAGTGGCTTGGTGGGCACCTGGCACTTAGCCAAGGTTAACCCACCACAGTAACCCAGATAAAATCCTAAAGATCTGGTAAATTACAAGTCAATGCTTATAAATCCTATCCATGCAAACTTTCGGTAGGTTATCACAAAGTGACTACAATACTGGTAACTGCTACTTGTTGCTGTTAGCATTGTTTTGCTACATGTTTGTAAATGTGCAACTTCTAACTACTTATCTCAGCAGAATTATTGCTAACACTGCAGGTTTTTTAAGCAGAGCTAGCTATAAATGTGGAGGTCTGCTAGGTCTATGTATTCTGTGGAACACATATTAATGAACTTACAGAAAATGCGGCCTGGAAATGTTTTATGCACATTTAACAGAAAGTGCTTTTCACATTGACAAAACACTTTGTACCTTACTAGCAAGTATACGTCTTTTGTGTCCTGTATGAAGCCTAACCTGTTTTGCTGTAAAGTGTTACAAAATACTTCTGTATTGTAATTTTTTTCTCTTTTCCTCACCATCCACACGTGCTTGGTAATTAGAACTCTGTGTATGACACATCCACACAGAAAACAAAAGTTACTACAGTCCCTCTATTCACAGTCTGCCTGTGGATCACAAGCATTATGTTGGTTACTTATAAAATAGCAATTTTTGACAAGTGCTTACAATAGTAAGAGCTTTTGCAGAGGGTACAAAATCCTAAACAAGTCAGAATTCACAGGATAACTGATGAATCCATGGGGCCAAAGTTCTGGAAATGGAGAGATCTAAACAAAAGGTAAAGCATTAAGAAGTTTTTAAAGGGTTTAAAAACTCCTTAAAAATCTCATTGATTCTTCCTGGTGTTGCATCACTAAATAGTACCTTACTGCATCAATACTAACCAGAAACACAGTCTAATAAAAAATATCACCATATATAAAGTGAAAACACGTTTATCTGCATTTTAGCAGCTGTAGCTCACACACACTGTGTAAAATGTGTAACTAATGCATATTAGAGAGTGTTGAAAATATGACAAAAAATTCTTTTTATTTTTCAAATTCTAGTAATTAGCCTTTTTCCATGTCATTCCTCTCAAACATAATTGCATAATAATGTTATACAGTACTATTATTCCCTGGCAGCCGCAAAGCCTCTAAAGTCGACAAAATGTCCTTCAGGTAATACACTATAAAACTAATACTGACCTTTGAAATTATGCATGGAATCCAGTTCTAAAGGACTGCTATTTCTGGTTATTTCACCTACTGAAATATCATCCTATGCCATTTCTGGCACATTACTTCTAGAAATATTGGATGCTTATTCATTGCTCCTCCCTGCATGCCTCTACCTATGATGCATAAAGAAAGAACCCTAAATAGTAACTACAAGCTGGTGTGTACACAGGTGTAGCATAGAAACCAGAAAAAGAAGAAACACTAAAAAATATAGTCCAAGCACTGAACATTGAACACTGCCATTTTGATGAATTCTAAAACTACCCACAGTGTTTTGGTTTTGTGTACACAGATGAGGGCATCTTAATGTAATGAAAGACATAAAAAATCAACATATTATGCAAATGCAACAACAAATGTAAAATGATAAATTAGGAAGCAACTATTCAATTATTACTGTGACTAATTCCTGTAGATGGTGCCATAGTAAATGAACCTGAACTTGTTCTGGTTGACTGCAGTGTTCTGTTGAAACATTTCCATTTGGTTTGTTTGCCGCTTATGTAGATCACTGAAGTACATAGCATCTGTTTAATGAGCTCCCACTTCATTACAGAGCTGCACTACTTACTGAGTCATTCTCCTTAAGCATGCAGGCTGCGTAATCTGATGTTGTTTTAAAGCAAATACTAATTTATGATTACCTGTTACATTAGGCCTCTGAAAATTGTACTTACACTGGCTTGCATGAGCAGAATGCTAATAGTCTGATTATGGATTGTAGTGATGTCTCATGCTTACAGACTATGAACATAAATTCCTATCTCAAGCATATTGGATGAACAATACACAGTGTAGAAAGGAAAAAGGAGAAAATACATTCACTTGTAAAACACATAAATTATGGTCTCCATGGCCATCAGATATAAAAATGTAAGGATAATCAGAAACATTTCAGTGATACTGTGCTGCCAATATAGACAGTTGGATGACAAAGAATTATTCATTGAAGTGTCATGATGGTGGGTAATGGATATCACAGTGATAGCTAATCAGATCCTGTTCTGAATAAAAAGATGACAAAGTCTCAAAAATGTTACAATTACAGGCAATATCACTGGTGATATCCAGATCATGAAAAATCTGCAGAACACAACTGTAAGAATGATCAAATTAGTGATAAATAAACACTATATAATAGCTCAGATCTAGTCAAATTTCACCTTCAGATAAGGTTCATAGAACTAGAATAGACCATGAATCATTGAGCTTAGTCTACAAAATTAGAGGTCACCATGCAATTGGCATTTACTTCAGATGAATCCACTGGACATCTTTTTCAACACCACCTTACACTAAAGCAACACAATGTTTCTCCATACGTTAAAAACACTCAGTACATCTTTGTGCCCCATAACACACAGTAAGGCAGTAAATAAATACTTAGTCCTTTACTCTGCTCACACAGTCCCTGTCAATCGGACTTGAGAGAAAATTATTTCTTAAATCATAAAACTTTTCTTCAGAAATCTATGTCTGGGTTTATCTGCTCAAAATAGGTAGTTCTGGAGTGTACAAGAGGGCTTATTATTAAAGGTCAGGAACAAGTCCAGGAAGTATCTACAAATCATCTATTGAGTAATACTGACCACAGCCTTCTTAACTTAATCTTCCTTTTGAGATAAAATACTGAAACAAAGAACTATTGACCTAAACTTTGGACAAGAACAAAGAACACCCAGAAGCAAAAAAGAAGAAGATGAAACTCTTTGAAATAGGATTAAGCTGCTTAACCATACCAGCATGAAACAACAGCGGAGATACATCTTCTTAGACAAAATAGCAACAAGAAACCACACAAAAGCAAAATAGTGCCAATACTGTGAAAACATTAATCTGAAAGGGTTACAGAAGACTAACATAAAAGCTTAAGAAGACAAAACCAGTTCAAGCCAGTCATACAGAAAATAGTATAGGATAAAATGGGAGACAGGAATCAGGAAAGCTAGACAAAACTTTAACAAACAAAAAATCCATTGGGAGACATGCATAACAAATTATTTATTAAAATAAAAGAGTCCAGATGACGGTGACAGATTTTGCAGATTTCCAAAGAGGAAAGGCAGCTATAAACATTGAAGGTGACATTTTAGAGAAGCTGAAAGGTTCCTAAGTAACAATGTTCACCACAGAGGATGTTAAGAATATATTTACTCTTCAGAATTTCTTCCACTCAATAAAGGTGAGACATCATCAATGACTGAAGACTATTCAGTCTGGAGAAGAGAAGGCTCTGGGGGAACCTTATACTGACCTTCCAGTACCTGAAGGGGGCCTACAGGAAGGCAGGGGAAGGTCTATTCACAAAGGTTTGTAGTGATAGGACAAGGAGTAATGGTTTTAAGCTAGGAAAAGATAGATTTAGGTCGAATATTAGAAAAAAGTTCTTTAACATGAGGGTTATAGAGCACTGGAATGGGCTGCCCAGAGACGTGGTGGAGGCCCCATCCCTGGAGTCATTCAAGGTCAGGCTTGATGAGGCTCTAAGCAACCTGACCTAGGTAGATGTCCCTACTGTGTAGGGAGGTTGGACTAGATGACCTCTGGAGGTCCCTTCCAGCCTAAAACGTTCTATGATTCTAAACCAAAGGTCTTGAGTTTTCAGCAGCAATTTTGCTCTTTCAACTCAAAAAATAACTGTTGCCTTATTTTTTTTTTCTGAAGTATCAGTAGTTCACCTTAACATAACTAAGACCCCAGCAGGCTTTCTGGCCAGTAGACTGTCTTTGCACTTGAGAAATGACAAGATGAAAAGAAGCATCAAGAGCCAGGTTGTCCCACTATAAAGATGTGCTAAGCCAAAAAGCCCCTGAGTAAAATGGATCATTTTTGTCACTGGCTCACAGTTTCTCTTCTCAGGCCATAATAAGATACAAAACCTTCCACAAAATTATCCAGCTCTATTTTTTTTTTTTTCAGAATTTAGTTACTTTTTTTATTTGGCCTAAAAGCTTTATTTTCCCATAGCTTTGAAGTCACTTTGAAGATTTTTAGTTCTTTTACTTCCATTCTCAGTACCTAAAGAGGTTTTGACATAAACCAACTGGAACTGGTTGTTGTCTATAAAGCAGATCATATTTGACAATAAAGCAAATATTCAGAACCCAGGTTTTGGATTCTTTCTGAAGTCTCAGTAAATGAACTCTGCAAGTAATTATTAGAAGCAGGAATTAGTTAAAAGCCTCCTTAGAGATGAAATTCACAGAAATCTGGAGTATTGCTCTGTTGCATAAATAGGTTTATTAAAGCACTACTGTACACTCGTAAGCAGTGGATGTCAAGAAGAGAGGAAGATGGACACGAGGCAGCTTTATTTCTAACTATCACTTCTGGAATACATGAAATACTCTTCTGTTAATTACATAGATAAGGTAATAAAGAAACTGTCTAATACAAATTTCAGTAATGAGCTCCATACAGAAACAAGACTGGTTAGGAATGCCTTCTAGTTAGAAACAAAAAGGATTTTTGAACCATAGAAAAGTATAACCTTTTCTAACTTGTATAAAGTTGAAAAGTCAAAATTGTCCTGTGAAATCAAACCATGGCTGAGATTTGGAACAAGTCAAATTCATCAGAAGAAGCAGAGACAGCTCTTTGTACAAGCAGTGAGAAATAACACAGAAAGTCACTAGGCCATACAGAAGCTTAAGCAAAGGCAGACACTGCTCCAAAGACATGGCCCATAAAATAAAACACTATATCACAAGAAAAGATATTTGAAAAAGAAAAGCTTGTGGAAATCAGGACTAAAGCAAAAAAAAAGTACGTGGGCATGATAAAACTGTTTCATCATAGAGAAGTGATAAACATAGGCCAAGGTAAGCCTCGAGACTGGAAAAGAGATTCAAGAAATGCAATAGATTACATCACTTAGCAAAAATTTGCAAGCTCCAGAGATACATGTAATTTGGAAAAAAGAATGAAAATAATCCACCTAGCTTTGATTAAATTCTCATGTGAATGAAAGATAGCATTCAGATCTGCATGTTCTGCATGAACTAAAGCAGATAATTTATTCATTTCAAATAGGGCAGTCATACAAAAGGTAGAGTGTTAGCAAAACCAGCAATCTTAACACAAAAAAGGCAACTCACAAACATTAGTAGGTAACTGGATAAAATTTGTCTCTTGGGGGATAAGTGAACTAAAAATATCTGGGTAAATACCAAATTAGCAAAGAAACAATTTGTGAAAGTGCTGGAGGAAAAAAGTATTGGATCAAAAAGTGTGTCAGACCTGTGATTTCATGGAAAAGGTTTACTTGTAAGGAGGGTAGGAGGAAAACATACCTGTTGCAATTGCAGAGGACACTAGCAGAAATGGTTACAGAAAATAAGTCTAACTGTTCTATAATTTTTCTTTAAGAAAGATTCTCCCCAAGGCACTGAATGACAGAACGTCCATAAAGGCCTATTTGGTTTCAGCCTACAGGGGTGTCTTTGCTAGTCATTGGTTGTGGGGAGGGAAGAGAGAAGGAGATTTTTACTTATTTATGTAACTACTTCTGATGGAATTATTTTAAACTGGGATGGCTCCACTGGGAGGCAAAATCTGGGGACATAGCTGATACTAACCATACCTTTTCTGTCTTTGAAGGATCAACTAAATTGTCTTTGGTAAAGAACATTCTTGCTCTTTCAGCCAAATCATGGCTTCTGATTATAGTCGGCATATGCCACTTGGACTGTATTCAACAGTTGTCTACCATGCATGACCAAAGCAATAAAATAATATTTCCATGGCATTGAAAGTACAGGATTTGCATTTTTACAAAAAGGAAAACAAAAAAACAAACAGCATGATAGAAACTGGTAAGCAGACCAATATGACCATTCAGCATCAGGGGATACAAATTCAGTCTAAATTTTAATCCAGAGGTCTTAACTACCAGGAGAGTACCCTAACTAGCAAGTGACAGCTACTCAGAGGAAGAAAGTGGTCCTATAGTTCCTATGCTCTGAGAATGAAGAATGGGAAAATTTGTAGACTAGTTGTTACTGCACTCACCAAAAGACCCACATCTCAGGTTCTGTTTTTTTCCAGCAGTGACTGTTTGGATGAGGAATAGATCTGGATGAGGAATAGACTATGGTGTAAAGGTGAGGATAACATTACACCACATCACATTCCTTCCCTCTGCTCTTCTCCCTTCTCTGAACAGATCCAGAAGTAAACAGGAAAAATGCATCTTCAGGGAGCCTGATTCTGTCATGAAATAACATGTAAAGTGAGAACATTAATTGTATTAAGGACTCAAAAGAAAATGCAGATTAAAGAACATCTGCATGATGTTCTGAATCCTGAGGAGACATACTTACATTCATGTGTTTATGACCATGCCAAGGTGATCTTTACAGACAAACTACTCAGTTAGGGCAGGCACCTGAAGAATGAACAATAACTGTCAAGAAAATTCCTCAATCACAATTTTAGACGTTGATGGGGATATGGTCCAATGACACTTGTGAGTAACTGATAGGCTAAGGGAAAATATCAGGTTTCCTGAATCCCTATCTGCTAGTCTGTTCAGTAAGTAGTAATAATTTTCTTGTCCCAAAACGTTAACCACATGCCACAAGCAACCCAGCATCCAATTTATTAGCAAACACAAAGAAATGCAGAGAACTTCTGTACATACGAGAGATCTGAAAAACAAAGGTATTCCACTTTTGAGCATCTCTTTTGAATGTCACTGTGACAATTTCTTTTGAGTATCTCATCAGATAGATAAAAGTGAGAACAGACAAGGGAATTACTTAGAATAGTTGCTGTCCTTTACATAATATGCAGTAAATGAAGTTCCACAGAACAAGAGATATTGGAGTTGGAATTCTCATCTTCCCTTCTCTCTTTTCTTAGTTTCATAGGGAAGCTAAAAGGGTCCTTAGATGGACATGTGGTGAAGCTGAAAAACTCACAAACAAAAATGAGAGCAAAATTTTTGTTTGAGCTGTACGGAGCTGCTCTAAAAAAAGGAAACTTGACTTAATTGTATTCACCATTCAGGGAAGAACTGCTGGAATTGAAGTTGAGTACATCTTTCTAGCTGCAGGGAGGCTATCTTGTAGATAGCCCTCATTCTGTAGTTTATTCTTTACTCTTCTGTAGCCACAACAGTCTTCATAAACCATGCATAAAGTCTTTGTTTTGGTGACCATTACCACATAACTTCTTATAGACTACTGGAAAGCAAAATGAATGTAAGCCTGTCAGTATTGAAGATCAATTTTCTCATCTCTTGTCACAGCATCCTACTGCAAAACATTAAATTAATGACATCACACAGTTTAGGAAATTTTTTCCCACTAGAGAGTTTTTAAATATCCACAAAAGATCATGTAAGTTTTCTTCAGCCATATCTGCAACCTTCCTTAATACTGAAAGAAACCGTCAAATATTGAGAATGAGAAAAAACATATCTGCTCCTGGCAAAACAATGCTATTAGGTAATTAACGTTCTGTTAATGCAAGACTGCAGTCGCCTTCAATTCCCTTAGCAGAAATCTTTGCAGGCCTCTAATGCTCAATGACACTATTTTGTACATTACCCATATTCCTTATATACCAAATAATCAGATGTCCCTCTCCTTATTAAGGAAAACAAGCAAATTAATGTAACACATATTTCTAATAATTTACATAGTCATTGTGCTAAACTGTTTATTATAATTTATAATGTAAGAAACATATCTTAAAAAACAGACAATTTATTCAAGGAAGATGCAGCCTCAGTGTAGAGTTACAAATACACTGAGTGAATATTCTGAGACTGAGGGTGGACAGAGAAATGAGGCATAGACACTTTTGACTTTCAGACCTGGAATACTGCTCATTTTGTTTTGAATAAATAAATAAGTAGAGAAAAACATGCTGTGTGTCAATAAAGTTTTGACTTTATTATCCATTTCTGATGATCCAGCAAGAATCAGAATTTAGCCTGTGACCAGGTCTAACAAAGGATAGAAAATTAATAAGCACCAGCCAGTCTGGTGGTGCAATTTTTTTTTAAGAAAACAGTCCAATACAGATTCAACTCTGACAAATCTTTCTGGTGAAACAGACGTGCCCTAACAGCCGCAGTGCCTTTGGCCACTCCCTGACAAATGCCAAGTATGCCAAGCCTAAAGAACTTCCTCAGCAGAAGGTTCAAGAGCAATTTCTTTAAAGTGCTGGTCATGTAGAACAGTTCTGTCTGTATTTTAGTTTCATTAAAAAGGGATACTGAACCTGTAGAAAAAAAACATCAGTGGTAAAGTGGCTTTTTTTCATTTTCTTTTTTTTTTTTTTAATTACATTTGCTTATTTACTGTTATCCTTTAATTAATTACTACTTATGTTGTCATATTTGGAATTGCAAGGAGAAAGAGAAACAAAAGAAAGAGTGCCTGCTATAACTTCTGCTTTAATGAAAGGTCACTCAGACGGTGACTGACCTAGCCAGAGAATTCAGCAAATAAAGTGCCTTTTTGAGTTGAGATAAGGAAGGTTTAATATATACATATTTATATAAGAAAACAACATATAAAAAGCATTTTTTGCAGTTAACAAAGAAACCCAGCAGCAACAGTGATAAAGGAACAATACAAAAAGATTGATAACAGAGAATAGCGAGGGAGCGAGCTCACCCAGACACAGCCAAACTCGCAATTGCCTGCAAACCGCTCCCCCCACCAGAACTGGCCCCGGGGCATGACGTCAGCATAGTGTAGAATAACCTGGCTCCACTAAAATTAACCCTGTCCTGGCCAAACCAGGACATTATCCACCCCTTATTCTATACCATCTACGTCACGCCCCGCAGCCATTTAGCAATCAAAAAGAATTATAATACAGTTTACAGGCCATTTTCCCCCAAAATCAAGTCCCCCTGAGGCACACACCAGACTTCTCCATCCTCTTGCATCACCCACCAGGTGTACCCAGGTCCCTGAGCA
>JAVFHW010044256.1:0-18639 GCA_032159205.1 Eurystomus glaucurus suahelicus
ACCTGGGCAGAAGAGCACGGCATCGAGTGGATCTACCACATCCCCTACCACGCACCAGCCTCTGGAAAAATTGAAAGGTACAATGGACTGTTGAAGACCACACTGAAGGCAATGGGGGGTGGAACTTTCAAGAACTGGGACACTCATCTGGCAAAGGCCACCTGGTTAGTCAACACCAGGGGGTCTGTCAATCGGGCTGGCCCTGACCATTCAAAACTTCCACGTGCTGTGGATGGGGATAGAGTCCCTGTAATACACATGAGGAATGTTTTGGGAAAAATGGTCTGGGTCAGTCCTGCCTCAGGCAAAGGCAAACCCATCCATGGGATTGCCTTTGCCCAGGGACCTGGGTACACCTGGTGGGTGATGCAAGAGGATGGAGAAGTCTGGTGTGTGCCTCAGGGGGACTTAATTTTGGGGGGAAATGGCCAGTGAACTGTATTATATTTCTTTTTGATTGCTAAATAGCTGCGGGACATGACGTAGATGGTATAGAAAAAGGGGCGGATAATGTCCTGGTTTGGCCAGGACAGGGTTAATTTTGTGTGGAGCCAGGTAATTCTATACCATGCTGACGTCATGCCCCGGGGCCAGTTCCGGGGAGGGGCCAGTTCCGTTGGGGGCGGTTCAGTTGGAGGTCAGTTCGCTTTGGACTTCGCTCGGGTTCGGTCCCTCGCTGTTGTTCTCTGGTATTGTTTTTTTTGTATTGCTCTTTTCTTACTGCTTAATATTTGTTCTTGTTAACTGCAAAGTGCCCATTATATGTTATTTTTTTTTATCTATATATATATATATATTAAACCTTCCTTACCTCAACTCAAAAAGGCACTTTTAAACCTTTTTTTTTTTTCTTTCTCTGTCCGCGGCCCGCGGCAGAGGGGAGGGGGTGGGGAGAAGCGGCCAGCCGCACGGCTTGGCTACCCCACAGCTCTTACTAAACCAACACACCATCTTATCCATGTTGTTTATTTCAGTTTGCATGACACTACCTGCCTAAACTTTCAAGCACAAGTCTCTCTGTCTCTCAGACTCCCTGAAGCCTCCAGGCCTTCGCCGTAAAACATGCGGAGAATGAAGCTATTGCTCCCTGCATCATGAACAAGAAAAAGCCTCTTGTTCCCTGTTTTCTGGACCTGAAATGATGGCTGGATGTGGTGCCTAGATGTTAGGAGACACATATTTGTCTTACTTTCTAGACAGGTAGTTCATGCTGATGAATAAAAATTGCGGTGACTCCCTTAAGTTATGTAATTTGATCGTGGGCAACGAAGCCATGCTGCTGCAAGATGTGAAAAACATTGAAGTCCTCTAGTGTATAGATGACAGTGTGGGCCAAAGAGATCTGAAAAATTGCACTTATTCTTTGTAGTTGATAGCTGAGTGATTTCTAGAGAAAATTCATTAAATACCCAAGAGAGAATGTCCAAGTATACAAAATGAGAAAAAGCTCCAACTGGTTCTTGCACCTCTGGTAGACTGGACAAGCACCATTCATATGTCAGGAAGACCAGCCATACTGGCTGAACCAAGTCAAGGCAACCAACACCAAATGGAGACCCTGTCTAATGTAAGAGAAGTAAACAGATTAAATAGTGGAGCATCAAACTAATGCAGTCCATTTGCAGTGCCATGACCATTTTTCCTCCATCAGGACACAGGTAAGGACAATAGTATTAGATGTACTGGAAAATGTATAAGCATAAGAAGGATGTGGACGTACTGGAGCGTGTCCAGAGGAGAGCCACCAGAATGATCAGGGGAATGGAGCATCTCTCCTGCGAAGAAAGGCTGAGGGAGTTGGGGCTGTTTAGCCTGGAGAAGAGAAGGCTCCGGGGGGACCTTATACTGACCTTCCAGTACCTGAAGGGGGCCTACAAGAAGGCAGGGGAAGGTCTGTTCACAAGGATTTGTAGTGATAGGACAAGAAGTAATGGTTTTAAGTTAGGAAAAGATAGATTTAGGTTGGATATTAGAAGAAAGTTCTTTAGCATGAGGGTCACAGAGCACTGGAACGGGCTGCTCAGAGAAGTTGGTGGAGGCCCCATCCCTGAAGTCATTCAAGGTCAGGCTTGATGAGGCTCTGAGCAACCTGACCTAGGTAGATGTCCCTACTTGTGTAAGGAGGTTGGACTAGATGACCTTTGGAGGTCCCTTCCAACCTGAAACATTCTATGATTCTATGATTCTATGTATCAGAGACTCATGAGTACAGTAGGATCCACAATCTTCTTGAGGACATTTATGTCTGACATCTCTGTTCTTGGCCTGGCACCTCATATTCAGCTTGGTATCCACCAGGACCTCCAGATTCTTTTCCGCAAAACTGTTTTCCAATTGGGTCATCCCTGGAAAATATTGCCATACCTGCATTGTTCCTCTGCCCCAGGTGCAGCATCCTAGTTGAACTGCATGAGGCTCTAGTCAACCCATTTCTTCAGCCTGTCAAGGTCCCTCTGTATAGCAACCTGGCCCTCTGGTATATCAGCCACTTGTTCTAGTTTTGTATCCTCAGTGAACTTGCTGAGGGTGCACTCTGCCTCATTCAGATTGTTAATTAAAATATTAAACAGGACTGGACCTAATATTGACCCCTAGGGTACACCACTAGTTATTAGTCTCCAGCTAGACTTTGTGACACTCATCACCACCCTCTGAGCCTGGTTATTCAGACACCTTTCAATCCACACTAACAGCTTCTCTACAAGGATCTTATGGTAGAGAGTGTAAGTGGCCTTCCTGAAGACAAAGTCAACTATATCCTCTGCTCTGCTCTCATTTACCTGGCCAGTCATTTCATCATAGAGCATGATAAAGGTTGATCTAGCATGACTTCCACTTGATGAAGCTATGCTGACTACTCCTGATGATTTTCTTGTCCTTTGGGTGCCTGGAAAAGGTTTCCAGGATTAGTTCCTCCAACACCTTCTCAACAATCAAGGTGAGCTGACTAGCCTGTAGTTCCCTGGACCCTCCTTGAAGATAGGAGTGACATTTGCTTTCCTCCAGCCTTCAGGCACTTCTGCTAATCACCATGACTGATCAAAGACTATCAAAAGTGACTTCACAATAACACCAACCATGTCCCTCAAAACTTGTGAGTGTATCTCTTCAGGGCCCATGGACCTGTCTAGTTGCGTAAGTATTCCCCGACCTGATCCTCTTCCACCAAGGGTATGTCTACCTTGCTCCAGACTTTCTCCCTGCTCTCTGGGACCTAGCACTCCTGAAAGTCTTGCTAGCAGCATTCAGTATCTCAGCCTTTTCCATGTCCTGTGTCACCAGGGTCCCTGATCCCTTCAGCAATGGTCCTACATTTTCCCTAGTCTTTCCTTTGTCATCTATGCACTTACAGAAGACCTTTTTGCTGTCTTTGACATCTTTGGCTAGATTCAATCCCATTTAGGCTTTAGCTTTCCTAACTTCATTCCTGCATGCTCAGACAGTCCCCTGTCCTTGCTTCCACCCTCTGTATGTTGCCTTTTTGTGTCTTGAGATTTGACATAAGATGAGCTCCTTATTCATTCATTCCCACAGTACTCCTGGTATTTTCTTTACCTGAATTACTACTCCATGCTGACCATGTGCCTCAATAAAGGCAAACAGTAAAATTACCTGTTGTTACATATGGAGTTTCACATATTTGAACGTTATGTGTTAGAGCTCTGCCAGATAAGGATGAGATACTTCTGGCCTTGAAAAAGCAAGCTGAGGTAGCTCAAGAATGTCTTTGATGACACATAATTATTTGCAGTGGGAAAAAGTAAACTGAGAATTTCTGTGAAAGAATTTTGTGATACACTAGGGGGAAAAAAAATAATGTTGACAAGTGCAAAGTAATGCACACAGGAAAAGCAACCCTAACTATCAAATATAGTGATAGAGGGTGTACTATTTGCCTGTCTATGTAGAGAGGGTTTATTGACTCTTTTCTATTATGAGAAGAACCAGGGATCAACAGAAAAATAAGCACCACTGAAGCAAAGAAAGCATTTTGCAACAAATGTATTTAAACTATACATCTCATGGCTGGAAAGCTTTTTGGATGCCAAAAAATAAAATTGTTCCTAAAGTGATTAAATCAAAGGAACAAAAATCTAGCAAATGCTCTTGAACACAGTCATGTGTCCTCCTATGACTCTCTAAACTCAAGACTTCCAGAATCTTAGAAGATATAGAAATTAATGTTATTTTATATTTCTATCCAGAGATGGAATACAACTTGACAAACACTTAGTATGGTTCAAGGTGGTTATTCTTCCTGATACATTGTGCTACATTATGTTACAACTGAAAGAAGTGAAGCAGAGTAACTATAACCTGATTAAAAATATGCATTGCGGCAAATAGTAAAATCCACATCTCGTATCCAAGGTCTGTAAGTAGAGAGCTCTGTAAAAGGATGGCTGTCATCAGACTTATGATGGCCTCAGAAAAAGTTAAGGTATGCACCCAAATGTCACCATGCTTGCCCAGTGAATGATTGTCCCTGCTCCCTTAGCTCAGATTCATGGAGCATCTACGGCCTACAGTTATTAGTAGTTACCCTCATCCCTCTAGTCAGCATTAGTGGATATTCCCTCCGTAGGAATCTTCTCATATTATTTATAGGAGATACATTCACATAGCTAGTGAGAGACCAAAAATTTCTAATTATATCTAGTAACATCACTTTCCAGTTTTCATTTCGTTCAGTTTGCCAGACAATGCTTTGCCAAAAACAAGGTTTGCCAAAAATGCTTTGCCCAAAGACAGAGGAGGCATCTGCAGCATGTGCTGACCAGAATCTATAAAAGAGTTCTTGAATCTGCGCTGTCCCGTCTCCAGAGAAAACTTCATGGTAAGCGCATGTCTGTGGCTGGCAGAAAGGGACAGAGTCCCTGCAGTGTCCACTTCAGCCCTGCTGTCCTGGTGTACATTTCTGTGTCTGCAGTGATTTAATATTTGTAAGATAAAGCATGTGGGTATTTTCACTTTGTGACCTGCCTGTGGAATTCTGTGCAGCAGTATTGAGCGGTCTGCTATTTTTGCTTTACAGCACTGATTGTCTTCCAGCCTGCGGGGCATCTTCGCATATCATAAAAGGTAAGAGCCTAATTTACTCACATTTAAGAGACAGGCAACAAGGTAGCAGATTTCTGTAGAACAGATTTCTTTGTAGTGACAAATTTCTGTAAAATTTTGTGGGCAATTGCCTTATGCCTTTCTATTCCTGGCCACTGCTGAGTTACAGTAAATACAGCATGCTGATGGTTGAGTAGGCTGCTCATGGCAAGCAAGCTTTCCAAAGTGGCTGTGCTTGAAGCCACTAGCCACCGATGTCATGCCAGGAAATGCTTCCTGGGGATTCCTCATGTTTAATTGTGGATCAGTGAAGTAAATGATCTGTTCTGGCACAAAGTCCAGATAGACAGAGCCAGCCAACAGAACAGACTACTGTGAAGTCTTAAAGGTTTGTAAAAAATTGTATGTATTATTGTATATAATACTGGCCAAAACTTTATATGAAAACATTTCTCAGATGACACTGAAGGGTTATAAGGGGTAAAAATGCAAATAATCAACTAACCAACTAAACAAACAAAAAAATAAGATGTACTATTCCTATTCTTCTGAAATAAAATGGAGTAAAGTGGAGGATCTACATGCTAGTAGTTGTTCCAAATGTTAACATTTGGTTGGCTTATTTAGGTAACTAAAAGTTATGACATGACATCTATATAGGTTGTCTATTTGTCTGACTTCCTAGGAACTCAAGTGCTTTCTATTACTGAACCTGTGGTATTCCCTTGGAAATCCAGTAGTGCATTTAGATATCCAGCTTTGATTTGTGAATTCTTGAACTAAGGTTTCTAACTTCACATACAATTATTTTCACAAAAAATTTGCAGATAAATTGTTGGGCTATATTTTATCTTACTATATTATCTGTCCTGAAATACCACTTGCCCACATTCTACTTCCAGAGTTAAGTCCCTGGCAACAGATTTCTACCACTGTCGAGGAAATATCAGTGCAGTTGATTTAAGGTGAGAGCCATGCTAAAATTAGGGCATGATATCAATTAGAAATTAACTATCACTTACACAGTTGGACAATGGAACATGGGGAAAAAGAAAAAAAATCTTATTTTGTTCAGACAGAACAGATCTCTAAAACTTCCAGTGTGATTTTCTTAGATCATCGAAATTGTTCCATTGTCCATGCCCAGGGTTATTTCTGATTTAGGGCTGGGTATATGTCTCTGTTTGAACACAGAAACAAATTTGTTTGTATATCTAAGACACCTAAAGGACAAAATTTGATAAGAAAATGGGGCCAAGCTAGCACTGACTGGTACAGCTAACATTCACAGATCATTTCAACAGTAGGAAAGCCCAATCTAAGCCCAATTTATAACCAGAACCCATTTTAAAAAACAAGGACACTCAAACCCTAGCTTTCTCTAGCCTGGGGGGGTTTGATTTGCCCCGCTTGTTATTTGGATGATTGACCCTACCACAAGGCTGGAAGGCACTCTTCATCACAGTACCTTTCTTTCTGCTGGAAGTGGTGTGCTGTTGTGAAGCCAAGAAGGTAACATTCATTAGTATGCCAGCAGGACAAGTAGGATGGGAGTTGCTGGAAGTCTGTAGTTGTTTAGAATCTGTACTTGGTGCTTCTGGCCCTAAAACTTCCCTTTGAGTGACAAAGAGAGAGAAGGTGCACAACTCATTTCAAAGATGGATGTTACAGTGCTGAGCTACATAAACAGTTTTCATGAGAAGCAAACCACTCTAGTGAATGATTCAGAGCATCAGTGAAAGACATCATGCAATAGTTAGGCCTCAGAACACCTTCTGGACTCACATATCTATTTTGTGTATAGGCAAGCAAGGCTTTTAATGGCTTTTTGGTTTGGTAACTCCAGGGAGGTGCTGTAATTATCTTCTTTTGGCATGGTGCCTCAATGTGATGCATCCGTTCTACTTTGGAACCTATTGCTTAAGGTTTACTTGCAGAAGGACACAAGGCATTTACAGCATGCTTTAAAAGCTCACAAATTTGCAAGTTCATTAGTGATGTTGCACAGAATCACTTTAGCAGTAATAGGAGCTTGATATTTATCATCAGCATGAGCAACCCAAATGATGGATTGAATGCACCCTCAAGAACAGGGCAGATGAGATCAAACCAAGGGACTCATGAATATTCTACAGAGCAATGTTAACCTTAAGAAGGCTCCCAAAAGTCTTCAGCCTAGAGCTGAAAAGAACCTCACAAATTTTAAGAAAGGCAGTGTGAAGTCCTTTATGTAGGAAAGAATAGCCCCATAGAACAGGATATGTTGGCTGTCTCTTGTCTAGAAAACACCTTTGCAGAAAAGGGTCATGTGCACCTGTCAGCGGTGTGCCTTAGGGGGAATAAAGGTCAACAGCACATTTTCAGGCACTTATGACAGTGGAGCCAGCAGATAAAGGGAAGCAATTCTGTCCCTGCATTCAACTCCCATATCTGGAGTGCTATGTTCAGTTTGGTGCTCTCTGGTGACAAGAGAGACATTGACTTTCCAGATTGAGTTCGGTGGAGAGCTTCCAACACAGCTAGAGCAAAGGATGTGTGAGGAAAGGCTGAAAGGGTAGAGTTTGTCCACTCTGGAGACTATTAAAATGTGGTTGACTTACTCCTATCTGGAATAAAAAGTGGGTAGTTATACAGTACAAAGACCCAGATTCTTCTTGGACGTGCAGAGTGAAAAGATGAGGGACAAGAGACACTTATTGCAGCAATACAAATATTGATCAGGTATTAGGAAAAGAAAATTCACCATCAGGGTGGTCAGACCTTAAAAAGGGCTGCAGAGGGACTGAGGAATCTTCATTCTTGGAGATAATCAAAGCTTCACTGGCAAAGGATCTGAGTAACTTGATCGTGTGCTTTGCACAGGAATGTGGACGAAACAAGTGCATGAAATTCTTACCCAAACCACACATTCTGTGATGCTATTTAAGGTTTTCCATAAACTGCATGGCAACAAAAAGTGTTGACTCATCTGGGCAACATATCTGCTCTTGCACAGTGTTCTCTGCTGAAGAGACCCTTCATAAACTGCAGCCATGTCATCAGACTCTGAGATGGCCATCTTTGGGGCGGCAGCTCCTTACCTCCGGAAGTCAGAAAAGGAGAGAATCGAGGCACAGAACAAGCCTTTCGATGCCAAGTCATCCGTCTTTGTGGTGCATCCCAAGGAATCCTTTGTGAAAGGGACAATCCAGAGCAAAGAATCAGGGAAGGTCACTGTCAAGACTGAAGGTGGAGAAGTAAGTGAAAAACCAGACTGAAGAACAGCATGTAATTCCCACTCTGGGCTCTCAGCTGACATAGATGCATCTCTTTCTTCATCTGACAGATGCTGACAGTGAAGGAAGATCAAGTCTTCTCCATGAACCCTCCCAAGTATGACAAAATTGAGGACATGGCCATGATGACCCACCTCCATGAACCCGCTGTGCTGTACAACCTCAAAGAGCGTTATGCAGCCTGGATGATCTACGTAAGTAGCAGCAGCAGTCTTCCTTTGGGTGGCTTGCAGAAACTGCTCGCCACACTGAGTGGAAGCCAACGTGCTGTCTCCCTTCCTTGCAGACCTACTCGGGTCTCTTCTGTGTCACTGTCAACCCCTACAAGTGGCTGCCGGTGTACAACCCAGAGGTGGTGTTGGCCTACCGAGGCAAGAAGCGCCAGGAGGCCCCTCCACACATCTTCTCCATCTCTGACAATGCCTATCAGTTCATGCTGACTGGTGAGTGGCTCTCAGAGTGATTTCATCCAAAAGACATTTTGCAAGGAATCACAGTTTCCTTGCAAAGTATGATGTTTTCTTAACACATCATTAGAGTTTTATTTCAGTCATAGCATTAATCACTGCTGATTTAAACAGGATTTTTTTCACATCAGCTTTTCTAAAAAGGAAATATAGTACCAGAGATCATTAGTGTGTCAGGAAAAATGATAAGCCAAATGGACTAGCTGAAGCAAGGAATATAATTTTGTCTGTAATGCAGTAGTGGAAGCGAACAGGGTATGAGATCCAGATGTGATGTGAACATTCTGTCCAATAACGTGAAGTTAATTCACCAAAGGGCTACAGGAAAAATCAATATCACAAATGTTTGGATTTATCTTCATAAAACCATGCCATGTAGAAGGGAAATAGAATTACATATTGCTGCAAGTTTTGCTTCCACCTTTTCATTCCTTTCTTTCTCTGTGCTGTTGGGTTCAGAATTATTACCTATGCTCAGGATTCCTTTGTTCTGGGTCCTTACTCTCCCTTTCACTATTTCTGCTCTAAATGCAGGCTGTTTGGCAGAAAATTAAAAGAACAAAGCCAGAAACAATTTACTGTATCCAGGAGAAAAACGACTGTAAAGAGAGAAGTAGGGAAGAGGGATATGTCCCTTCAAGGGTTTTCATTGTTCATGGAAAAGCATTACTTCAAAAATAATTGAATATTTAAAAACTATTACTAGTAAGCAAAGGATGGAATATGCAGACATTTTTCTTGTCATAAATTACATTAACTGCATTAATATTCAGTTTTTTTGTGTTCTTCATTTACAAGGTGTATTTGTTTCTGCTTCTTCCACAGATCGCGAGAACCAGTCGATCTTGATCACGTAGGTACCCCCTCTGCTCGGGGCCCTGCGGGGCTGCCCGGTGCCAGGGGACCTCCTGCCTGACCACACACTCTCTGCTTCTCCCTTTGGTTTGACAGTGGAGAATCCGGTGCAGGGAAGACTGTGAACACAAAGCGGGTCATCCAGTACTTTGCAACAATTGCAGCGAGTGGGGAGAAGAAGAAGGAAGAGCAGTCAGGCAAAATGCAGGTAATTAATAGGTGTTGGCTGGAATCAATGCTTTCCCCTCTTCCTGACGTGAGTTTTGGAAGGGATAACCAGCAGTAATTACTGTCCTTCAGGGAACGCTTGAGGATCAAATCATCAGCGCCAACCCACTGCTGGAGGCCTTTGGCAACGCCAAGACCGTGAGGAATGACAACTCCTCGCGCTTTGTAAGTTTTTGATTAGAGAATTTGACACTTACTGGTAAACAAGTGTGTCAGAATAGAAGCTGTCACTTCTGAAGTGTCGTGGTCAGATGGTTGTATTCATTGAACTAATATTTTATCTATTTTTTTGTCAACTAAAACTACCTAACTAGACTCTGCAATTAAAAATATAAATTTAAAAGTTTAATACAAACCCCAAATATTTCCAAATGAGGATTATTTAAAGATGTGTAAATATCTATATTATTTACAAATTATAAATATACGTATATACATATGCCCTATCTGACTGTTGATACAAAGTTTTGTATAATTGATATAATGAAGAAGGAAGGGAGGGAGGGAAAGACAGACAGACAGGATGGAAACTGCCTGCATCAGATCAGGAAAAGCAGGAATCTCTGCTTTTGTAGACACAGAAATGGGCAGGTCTATTAATCTGTTCAAACCTTGATAAAAGTTGCCTGGGAACGGATACAGACAAGGATGCCTGCAAGATATCCTATGAGAAGGCAAACTACTCTATGACACGTCCTTTTAATGCAAAAGGCCATTAATAAATTTTATTAGATAAGCTATGAATAACTTTGAGAAATCACAGTACCAATACATAGTCTCGGCCTAAAGCTCTATGTCCTAGGTGCGTTGCCCCATTGCCCCTATCTCCACAACTCAGAAAGTAACAGCTGCCTTCTCTTTTCTCACAAGATCAAAAAACCCGATTTAATATTTACGCTGGCAAAATCCATCATCACAGCATCCTCTCTGATTGAAAAATGAAGTGACTGCATCTTGGCTTTCTCTATATCCATCTGTTTCATCTGAAGTGCAGATGACCTAATAAAATGCTTGTCTAGTGGCTTTCTTCTTTCCTGTGCATTCAGGGTTATTGATTAAATAATAACTTGGCTAGATCTTTACCTTAGTATTGCCAGTATAGAGGGTTTCCTGATTTTGTTGTTGTTGTTGTTGCTGTTCTGTTGGGCTTTTTTTAAGGGAAAAAAGAAAAAAATATGACAAATTCTATGTTTAAAATCTGCCCTCTGTGGACAATGTAAGGTTACTTAGCCTTAGTGAAATTTCAAAATGTCTTTTTTTTTACTCCTCTAAAGGGCAAATTCATTCGCATCCACTTCGGAGCCACAGGAAAATTGGCTTCTGCTGATATCGAAACATGTAAGAGACTTTCTGACTTGATCACATTTCTTCCTTCCTTTCCACCTCAGTGTTCTTTCTCAGGCCTAACTCTGCCCTATCATCCTTGTCAGATCTGCTGGAGAAGTCTAGAGTCACCTTCCAGCTCAAGGCAGAAAGAAGCTACCACATATTTTATCAGATCATGTCCAACAAGAAGCCAGAGCTCATTGGTAGGAAGTCTTATAAATTGTTTGATAGAATCAGAATGTGTTTAACACTTATCTTAATTCTTACGCCCAGATATATCCTATTGTTCTTTACAGACATGCTTCTCATTACCACCAACCCATATGACTACCAATTTGTGAGTCAAGGTGAGATCACTGTTGCCAGCATTAATGACCAGGAAGAGCTGATGGCTACAGATGTAAGTGACACAGAGCATACAGGTACAGTGAAAGCTCCATTTAATGACTCAGAGGTTTATTTGGCTCATTCTGTTGTCAGAGTGCCATTGACATCCTGGGCTTCACTCCTGATGAGAAAACTGCCATTTACAAGCTGACAGGGGCTGTCATGCACTATGGAAACTTGAAGTTCAAGCAGAAGCAGCGAGAGGAGCAGGCAGAACCAGATGGGACAGAAGGTATTAAAAAAATTTAGAACTCCTAATAACTATTACATAGCTGGCAGATGGAATTCAGGTAACCTGCTCCAATTTACTTTCATGAATAAATCTCAGCTTCCATAATACTTATGCTTCTAAATTTCCCTTGACGCTATCATAAGGTGGCAGGGCTGAAACCTACAGCTGTATCTTAGAGGATATTCACTTTCAATGATCATTTCTCTGTCACTGCCTCCCTCTCTCTTTGTGTATAGTTGCTGATAAAGCTGCCTATTTGATGGGTCTGAACTCAGCAGACCTGCTCAAAGCCCTCTGCTACCCCCGAGTCAAGGTTGGGAATGAATATGTGACCAAGGGTCAAACTGTGCAGCAGGTAACAGGAAGTTGGTGATTGGGAACCTCCAGCTTGTATCACTTACTATTTGCTCCAAATATTGTTTTTCTTCTTCTCCATTCTTTGTTTTAGGTGAACAATTCAGTGGGTGCTCTTGCAAAGGCTGTCTATGAGAAGATGTTCCTGTGGATGGTTGTTCGCATCAATCAACAGCTGGATACCAAACAGCCCAGACAGTACTTCATTGGTGTTCTGGACATTGCTGGCTTTGAGATCTTTGATGTAAGTACCACAGAAATTAGAGTAAAATCTTGAAGAGGCAATTAGGGGTCAAGATAAATTGTACTATTATGGCAGACTTTTTAGAAAACATTCCATTCACTGGCAATTTCAAATCAGGTTTTGCGTTTTTTTAGAAGAGTGTATTTTTTGTTTTCTAGAAATGTTTTTCTTCCTTGTGTATGACGCTGGTTTTTCTCCAGCAAGATCCATGAGCTTTGATGGAGCTGCATGTAATAACTTTATGTGATACAAAAGGAAGAAGCAGTTGGCTTTTACATAATTAGCACAAGTGTTGCAACATTTGAACAATTTGAGCTTAGAATTGAAAAAATCTACTGAAAAATAACACAAAAATACTGAAGATACTACACCACAATATACAGGAATAGAAAGTTAGATATGTCCCACACAAAATTGTTCCAAGGCATTGGGAAAAGAGAGCAATATATATCCTTTGCTTCTGAAGAGACAAAGGTTGATTCCAACTGGAAGTATGCATTGACCACCTTTAGTGCAGACAGAGAAATTCTATTGACATTTGGAGAAGGTACCTGAATCCAAGCCAGGACTAGTAAACACTGAAAATGTCTGATTTTTTTGGTAAAGGAAATGGGAACATGTACATAATATGAGAGAGAAGAGTGATGTAAATTGCACCTCAAAAAGGATAAGACTACCAAATCAGTTTGGAATTTAATTGAAAAAAAAATTGTATATGTAAACATCACTCAGCTTGCAAAGAGAAAAAAAACAACAACTAAACCTCTTTAAAAATCGTTAATGGGATGTTTTAACACTAAAAATATCTTTGTTTTAACTGGGCATGCCCACATGGGGTTCTGAGTGCACGGAAGAAAGGTATACAGGCAGCTCTTCATCTTGAGAATGAGTAAAATTTGTCATTGTATTGAGCAGTTCAACAGCCTGGAGCAGCTGTGCATCAACTTCACCAATGAGAAACTGCAACAGTTCTTCAACCACCACATGTTCGTGCTGGAGCAGGAGGAGTACAAGAAGGAAGGAATTGAATGGACATTCATTGACTTTGGGATGGACCTGGCTGCCTGCATTGAGCTCATTGAGAAGGTACATTGATTGCATTTAAGATTTTGTTATTTCTTCTTTGTGACTGAATTTTAACATTTTTCTTCAGCCTTAATTTTTCTTGCCCTAATGCTTCACAGACTTACCTATTATTATCTATTGATATTCCTGGCTATTTATAATAAAAAAGTACCTTTTCATTTCAAATATTGTTTGTATTCAGAAAGTAATTTCTAAAGACCTTTGTGATTAGGCTACAAATGAAGTACTTTTAGGTTATCCATTAACTACATTATTATGCATTTTTTTAAAAAAATAACACATAAAAAAACCCCACACATAACTTGGTGGCAAGCTTTTTCTGTAGGTGTGTTTACCGGCCTACAAAGATGAAATATTGCTTTTCAGAAACCCAGACACAATTTTCTGTGTTATATTTATAGCTTCAGTATTAATACTGTGATTTCTGAAACACAATTTCTAAGTAAAATCACAGGTTTATATAGAAAAACAAGTACTGGATGAACACGGATGAATAAAACCATCATTATGAGCTGACACTGTTTTCTGTAACATCCGCCTGCATAGGAATGAAAAGAGAGATATCTAAAACAAGATTTCAGGATGTAGCTGAAAGATCTGTTGATCTGTGGAACATAGTCCCAATTTAGTAAGACACCTTCATCGAAGCAAATTTATTTTGGGAAAGCATTAATGCATGTACTTTTGATTCATCAGAGTTTCCAAATCATGTATAAAACTTTTTGTAATTGTTGTGACACTATCAGTTCTGAAATTCATTAGTCTCAGACGCAAATTCATATTTTTTATCAAACTGCATTTGCAAAATGTAATAAAAATTTAATCCATTTTGATCCAAAAATTTAATCCATTTCTCAGTTACCTATGCCTTACAGCAGTCCTTCTGAAGGCAGATCTGTATTTTGTCACTGTTATTTTTTGCTGCTTCTCCCAGCCCATGGGCATCTTCTCCATCTTGGAAGAGGAGTGCATGTTCCCCAAGGCAACTGACACCTCTTTCAAGAACAAGCTCTATGACCAGCATCTGGGCAAGTCCAACAATTTCCAGAAGCCCAAGCCTGGCAAAGGCAAGGCTGAGGCCCATTTCTCCCTGGTGCACTATGCTGGTACAGTGGACTACAACATCACTGGCTGGCTGGAGAAGAACAAGGACCCCCTGAATGAAACTGTCATTGGGTTGTACCAGAAATCGTCTGTGAAGACACTGGCCTTACTTTTTGCCTCTGCTGGAGGAGAGGCAGGTCAGTTCTCTAAAAAGTCCTCTCTTTGGCGCACAGTGATTCTGCAAAATTGTGGAATAATGAATGGCCCTAAAGTCATAACTGTTTCATTATCTTCACTTTATCAGAGGCTAGTGGCGGTGGTGGTGGTGGCAGCAAAAAGGGTGGCAAGAAGAAAGGTTCTTCTTTCCAGACTGTTTCAGCTCTTTTCCGGGTAAGCTAACATTTTATCTTTTCATCTATACAAATTAGAATTAACCTGCAGTTTCAACTGGCTCAGTCACAGTCAAAAAGCCAAACAAATAATGTTCATTTGGATCCTCATTAAAAAAGAAACTTACACTTAAACAAGAATTTTCTCATAAAGCTCTGAAGTGCTCACCCTTTATCACTCATTGGGTTAATGGTAACATTTTTCTTATCCTGAAAGGTGATGTTCAATGTTCAGAATCAAGGGGACTTGAGCTACTGATTGAGTTATTATCAGCTAATAATTTTCAGCCCAGTGCATTTCCATTGATGGGCCTTTTATGCCAAATTCAGAGAAACTAAGAATTAGTCTTTCCATAATAATATAAACACTCACAAAACATGGTCCTACAGGAGAACTTGAACAAGCTGATGACCAATCTACGGAGCACTCATCCCCATTTTGTCCGTTGCATTATCCCAAATGAAACTAAAACACCTGGTAAGATACTCAAGCACAAAAAGAACTTGCTCTGATAAAGCCATTCCCTTCTGCACTGGAAACTGGTATTCATTTATGCTCTGAATTGTTAGGTGCCATGGAGCATGAACTGGTGCTTCACCAGCTGCGCTGCAATGGTGTGCTGGAAGGCATCAGAATTTGCAGGAAAGGATTCCCCAGCAGAGTCCTGTACGCTGACTTCAAACAGAGGTAAGAGCTATGAAATGGAAGAGACAAGTCGTATGTCCTCACTGATCACAGTTTATCTAACAACTGAACTTTGCAAGTGTCTCTGAATATGGAAGCAAAACAGAGCTGCACAAGCCGGTGATTACAAGATTAAAAAATGTAGACTGGGATGTGGCTACTACACATTCTCAGACAAAAATTACAAACTCCAATAAAGTGCTTTGGCACTGCAAGTTTCAGGGCAAGTTTCTTCCTACACACAGAGTGGCAATGTTCCTGTAGCATAGCTCTAGTGAAAAATATATTGGACTGAAATGGCTGGAGATCAGTGTCCTCTTTTCATCTATGACTGATCATCTAAAGATAGTAAAAGATTCCTTAATTTTGTTATCAGATTATAATTGTATCTCTAAATAAGGAATGGAATTCCAGCTTCCTCAGCCTCACTCATGCTGCAAAGACTGCTGCTGATTTCAATAAACTGTATAACCTTATGACTTGAGATTGCCTTCATTCATATTTCCTCTCAATCCACAGATACAAGGTGCTCAATGCCAGTGCCATCCCAGAGGGACAGTTCATTGATAGCAAGAAGGCTTCTGAGAAGCTTCTTGGGTCAATCGATGTGGACCACACTCAGTACAAATTTGGCCACACCAAGGTACCAACCCTTCTTGACTCACTCACTGTGTGCCTCTGCTTTGCTCTACCTGACAGTCATGTGTGGCAACGTTCCCTTTCTCAAGGTGTTCTTCAAAGCTGGGTTGATAGGCCTCTTGGAAGAGATGAGAGATGAGAAGCTGGCACAGCTCATCACCCGCACACAGGCCAGGTGCAGGGGCTTCCTGATGAGAGTGGAGTACCAGAGAATGGTGGAAAGGAGGTAGAAATTCTCATCTTCATTTGAAGAGTTAAAGTCATTGTACATGGGGGAAAGTGTTGGCACTCATCATATTGAAAATACTCAATGTGCATTTTAATTATGCTTCAGGGAGTCCATCTTCTGCATCCAGTACAATGTTCGGTCCTTCATGAATGTTAAGCACTGGCCCTGGATGAAGCTGTTCTTCAAGATCAAGCCCTTACTGAAGAGTGCAGAATCTGAGAAGGAGATGGCCAACATGAAGGAAGAGTTTGAGAAAACCAAGGAAGAGCTTGCAAAGTCTGAGGCAAAGAGGAAGGAGTTGGAGGAGAAAATGGTTTCTTTGCTGAAGGAGAAAAATGATCTGCAGCTCCAAGTGCAGGCTGTGAGTATCCCCATTTATTTTCCACTTAGAAAATGAGCCTATACATTCAGATTGCTCTTTTTCAAGCAGAAGGTGAAGAAACTAGTGTCTCACAGTAGTATGGTGAGCCATCTTACTGCCAGAACAAAGAGACAGGGAGATCCAAGTGGGAGTCAGTGCTCTTGCTTTCTGAGGAAGAAGCCATCTATATGTAGCTAAGATGAAATACTCAGGACAGGGTTGTACCTGAACCCCCAACTCTATTTTATCAGGTGAGTGCTGCAGTCAGTATCTTCATCTCACCAGCATTAATTCATTATCGACAGTAAATGAAACCTGGAATTCAAATTGATGCCTGCTTCTGAACAAAAGTCTCATCTCCCAGGGTTATGCTATGTTTTTTTATTACGCTTAACAGTGCTCACTATTCCCTGGGAAGGTGAAAAGGAACAGGTAGCTATACCCTGATACTGACAGATGTTGAACCACCCTAGTGAAATAGCTGTCTGAGTCCTGCCCATCTTGCTTTAACCTGTAACCCTCAAATGTAAAATGTGAATATCCCATTTGGAAAGCATATGTATGTATAATAATATTAAAAAATCATATCTGGGTAGGCACTTCATACTTCTGTATTATTTAGACATAATTTAGTACAGTGCAGAATAACAAAGCAGATGTCTAATCAAGAAAAATCTCAGTTCTGAGTACTCTAGTGATTTGCATCTGCAGCCTGGATTTCCACCATATGCCATGTGATTGATTCATTATTAGCAATATCCCTTGAGTCTTGTAGGTACAACAAGTTTATAAACATAAATTATTATTATTGTTGTTGTTATTATTATTTTAAAATGTATTACAAGAGCATTTAATATCCAAATCCCATCTTGCAAATCAATTTTAAATTATTCATTAAATTATTGAAAGCACTGAAATTACCCAATACATTATTCACATTTCCCCTAGTGCACAGTGATTTGAGTATTCAGTTAAAAAATGGGAAACCTAGGGGGTTTTTCTCATTCTAACAGCAAAATACACACAGTTTTTTACCTTCTTACTTATAAAGTTATATATCAGTTAAGCTCATTTAGGACAAAATTGCTCAAATGAAATAACAAAGGCTGAAGGAATAGAAAGCCAGCTGAAATCAGCACAGGAAACTCGAGACAGACAGGCTGGAAATATGACGAGTATTCACGTTTTCTAGAAGTCAATACATCTGTATCTGTGTAGGAAGTTTAATGAACGTAGAAGACTTATATTCTTTTTTATCAAACAGTTTTTCTCTTGAGAATACTTGACGTCCCAAACAAACCCGGGTTCAACATAAGAAAAGCCTCTGATTACTCCGTATGAAGCAAAAAGCCTGCCAGCACATTCCACTGAAAAATTAGTGACAGAGTTGGTTACTTTTTTGGGATGCCTGTAGGTGCACGAGGTATACTCACAACTAAAATTTGCACAAATTTTTAAAAGAGACGAAAACATTGGAATCATTACAAACTAAAACTATTTCCCAGACAGAAAAACTGACAACATTGTTCAGCAGTTTGAGTGGACAGGCTGTTTTGGACATGGCTTTTACAGAGGTCAGTTCAGTAAGATAAATGGTAAAAAAGAGACACATCAAAATATTTTAAAGAAAACCTGTATCTCCCCACCAGGAAGCAGATAGCTTGGCTGATGCTGAGGAAAGATGTGATCAGCTCATCAAAACCAAAATCCAGCTGGAAGCCAAAATTAAGGAGGTGACAGAAAGGGCTGAGGATGAGGAAGAAATTAATGCTGAGCT
>JAVFHW010044257.1:0-28448 GCA_032159205.1 Eurystomus glaucurus suahelicus
TATAGGGACGCTGCCCGGTTATGTAGGGACAAAGTCAGGAAGGCCAAGACGCAACTGGAGCTGAACCTGGCGAGGGATACAACAAAAAACAAGAAGGGATTCTATAAGTATCTAAATCAAAAAAGGAAGGTGAAAGAAGGTGTACCCCCCTTGGTGATTAACAACGGTGAATTAGTAACAACTGATGAGGAGAAAGCTGAGGTACTCAACAACTTCTTTGCCTCAGTTTTCACCGGCAACCTCTTTCCTCGCAGCCCTCAAGGTGGTGACCCACAGGACAGGGAACAGGTTGACGAAGTCCCTCCCACTCTAAGCAAGGACAAGGTTCATGGTCACCTGAGGAACCTGAACATAAATAAGTCTATGGGACCTGATGAAATGCATCCCAGAATACTGGGGGAATTGGCTGATGTAGTTGCTGGGCCACTCTCCAAAATATTTGAAAAGTCCTGGCAGGCAGGTGTAGTCCCTGGCGGCTGGAAAAAGGCAAACATGGTGCCCATCTTTAAAGAGGGTAAAAAAGACGACCCTGGGAACTACCAACCTGTCAGCCTCACCTCTGGGCCTGGGAAGATCATGGAACAGATCCTCCTGGAGGACATGCTAAGGCACATGGAAAACAGGGAGGTAATCCAAGGTAGTCAACACGGATTTACTAGGGGCAAGTCCTGCCTGACCAAACTAGTGGCTTTCTACAATGAAGTGACTGCAGCAGCGGACAAGGGAAGACCTATGGATGTCATCTATCTGGACTTCCCCAAGGCCTTTGACACAGTCCCCCACAACATCCTTCTCTCTAAGTGGGAGAATTATGGGTTCAATGGGTGGACTGTTCAGTGGATAAAGAACTGGCTGGATGGTGGCATCCAGAGAGTGATGGTCAACAGCTCAATGTCCAGATGGAGGAAGGTGATGAGTGGTGGCCCTCAGAGGTCCATACTGGAACCAGTGTTGTTTAATATCTTCATTAATGATATTGATGGTGACATTGAGGGCACCCTCAGCAAGTCTGCAGATGATACCAAGCTGGGGGGGTGCAGTTGATATGCCTGAGGGATGGGATGCCATCCAGAGGGACCTGGGCAGGCTGGAAAGGTGGGCCCAGATGAACCTTAGGAGGTTCAACAAGGCCAAGTGGAGGGTCCTGCACCTGGGCAGGGGCAACCAGCATTATCAGTATAGGCTGGAGAGGACATACTGGAGAGCAGCTCTGTGGAAAGGGACTTGGGGGTGCTGGTGGATGAAAAACTGGATATGAGCCACCAGTGTGCAAAGGCAGCCCAGAAGGCCAATCACATCCTGGGCTGCATCAAGAGAACTGTGGCCAGCAGATCAAGAAAGGTGATTCTGCCCCTCTGCTCTGCCCTGGTGAGATCTCACCTGGAGTATTGCGTCCAGTTCTGGAGCCCCAGTACAAGAAGGATGTGGGCATACTGGAGTGTGTCCGGAGGAGAGCCACCAGAGTGATCAAAGGGAATGGAGCATCTCTCCTACGAAGAAAGGCTGAGGGAGTTGGGGCTGTTCAGCCTGGAGAAGAGAAGGCTCCGGGGGGACCTTATACTGACCTTCCAGTACCTGAAGGGGCCTACAAGAAGGCAGGGGAAGGTCTATTCACAAGGGTTTGTAGTGATAGGACAAGAAGTAATGGTTTTAAGCTAGGAAAAGATAGATTTAGGTTGGATATTAGAAAAAAGTTCTTTAACATGAGGGTCATAGAGCACTGGAACAGGCTGCCCCGAGAGGCGGTGGAGGCCCCATCCCTGGAGTCATTCAAGGTCAGGCTTGATGAGGCTCTGAGTAACCTGACCTAGGTAGATGTCCCTACTTGTGTAGGGAGGTTGGACTAGATGACCTCTGGAGGTCCCTTCCAGCCTAAAACATTCTATGATTCTATGATTTCCATACTCTGCTCATGCTCTAGCACCAAATCTACTGTCTCTACAATATGCACGGTCTGCACGATGAAAAGGAGCAAGGTGTGAGTACCAGCCACTCGCATGGCAATGCTTGGTTAGCATGAAGACCCACAGACTAAAAAACATGTCTAAAAGCCATCAATCTACTCAAGGTATAAGTGATACCCCTGAGACTTCACCAGGTGGAAGTCAATTTAGTCCACTGAAGGCAAATGCAAGGGAGCAATCCGTGCCACAGCCATACAGGCTCCCTAAATCGTTCCATTCATGCGTTTGCTGGTTCAGTATGCAGCAGTCTAAACAACTCTTTCCCCAAAATTGTGCGACTTCAGATATAAGGAAGCAAAATGAAAACTGGCAGCCATGAATAACCTAAAAAACACACAGAACCAGACACATCAAGAAAGAAAAATAGTTTTGAAGATAAAAGATATTAGATGCCAAGATCATAGCCTGCTAATACCATCAAAGTGTCTTCAGAGTGGCAGTAAAATATACTATTCAAGATGTTAGCAAGAATATAACTCTAAAAGGACCAAGTCTTGCTATTGTGAAATGCTTTCAGAATTAGAAGAATGCCCTTCAAGGTAAGAGTGCAAGCACCTACTCCTGGATAAATACTCAGAAATAAAATGGATAAGCCGTCATAAATAATCAGTAGGGACAATCTCACACACCACGAGGATCAGGAGAGAGTAGATGACCAGCCATATCTTCACTACCTCTTATATCTGGCATTACATTAGTCTCGAAAATCTAACCAGAGCTGAAGTAGGGTCATCTACAGAATTACTGCAGCACCGACACAAAATAGGCCTCCCTGAAGCAATAAGAGGTCATTTTAGCTGATTTTGCAGGTGGGATGGCTCTAAAACATGTCCTGTGTTTATCTACAGAAGAGATGCAATACAGACAGGAGCTATCCAAACCTTAGGTAGCGAACAAAGAACAACACTTTGGTACTAAAATTTCAGCTTACTTTCTCATAAAGCCCTGCTGCAGGTGGCACTGATGGAAAGACAGATGACTAATGTTGGGTGACTCTGGTAAACCTGGGAAAGTCACTCTCAGAGCAAAAAAATCTTTGGTTTCAGACCTTGCCCTCCACATATTCCCCAAGAGATAGTGCACAAACCACATGTCATCAATTGAAACAGCATTCAGTGTCCCAGATACTCAATTTATCTGATGATGAACTTTGTCCATTCATTTATGTTTAGGTTATGACTGAACTTTTCTTTGATCCTGCCATCAAGAGCCTTTTACACCCCCCCTTTCATACTCATTCACACCCCACACCTCCCATTCCAAAGAGTGTGGACACTGCTTTGGAAATTCTTATCGAGGAACTACAGAAGCAACGCTCTGTA
The DNA here is from genome assembly GCA_032159205.1 of Eurystomus glaucurus suahelicus. NCBI lineage: Eukaryota > Metazoa > Chordata > Aves > Coraciiformes > Coraciidae > Eurystomus > Eurystomus glaucurus. The sequence goes on from JAVFHW010044257.1 coordinate 3,287, forward strand.
GCTAGAGTCTGTTCCTTGGTGGCAACGCCTTTCTTCTGGAGTGAATTATACACGCTATGTATAACAAGCTTTGAGCTCTAATGAAGCGTAAGAAATTGAAAAGAAGAAAAAATAGTTTCTCAGTGATCCACCTTCGCTTTAAGCTGGCAAAGGTGCGTTTCACAAAGGATACATAGAGGCTGCACGTCCCTGCTGAAGTCAGTGTTGTAAACAACAGGCTCCAGCTAGCACAACTTTTGTGCTGGTGGAGACAAGGCACCTTCAAAACACTGTGGTTACTGAGGGCAAAAGGGCTCCCTATGCATCTCCCAATGTTATACACTGGTCATGATCAGTTGACCCAGAGCTCTCTTATCAGTAGCGTTCAGTGGAGATGGGACTGTTCCAACTCAATACTTTTTATGTCTGTTCTTGCCAATCTGGCTGGTTTTCCTTAAGACCTTGATTTCTCAGTTCAAGCAAAACCCCGGCTAGAAATCTAAAGCCTGGCAAGTCAACTCACACATCCCATGCTTCAGCACACAACAGCTGCAGATTTATAAGTTCATTCCCTTGTTAAAAGCAGGCAAGATCTGCTCACACCATTTAGGACTCAGTCTTATGGATCACACCATAATTCCCAGCTGACTTCACATTCTTTCCAAGCTTCTTCTATGCTTGCCCCCTCCTGCCTTCTTTTTTTACATCCCATAAATTTTCACAGTTAGAATTACCTGCTTGCATCACTTGAGTACCTATTTGATTTTTTGAATAATCTCAAATGCTTGAATAAACTCCACTGGAAGCTAGTGTCACATGAAGGGTTAACACAGAAAAAAGGGTGATTTTTGTTTGTTTGTCTGTAGATGTAGTATGGAATATAAATTTTATTTGGCAGAAAAGATACTCTAGCACATCAGAATGCAAAATTTAACTCCTTCCAACAATTTTATCCAAGACGGAAAGACAAAGCTTTTCCCTTACTTTAAAGCAAAATTAATTTTACCTGATGGTAACCAAACAAAGCGTTTCAAACTTCCACGTTACAATTGCTACTTATTATGTGCCACCAAAAGTACCAATGCAGTAACTTCCCTTGTAGAAAAGGAACAAAACCAAGAACAACCCTGGATTGCACAGGAACTACCTTGCTACAGATCATACTCGTCAAAAGAAATAGGAAAGGAAACCCTACAAAAGGGGTTTATTGTTACCTCCGTACAGTCTGCTACAGAACATCCATTTTATGAAGAAATGTTTCATGTGTTCTCCTACAAGCTCGCTTTGGCCTGGTATTTCTATAAGCTCAGAGAGAGCCACAGCAGTGTCACTGAGGCAGAATCTCTGTATTACTCTGTAACAGAAGCACACTTATATAAGGAAAAAAGAATTCAGATGTTGAAAACTTCTGCAATTTGGTTATCCAGTTGTTTTGTGTTGTGACCTACCAGAACTAAAAGGGTTTGGGTGGCAGGTGGAATTAGAAAATGGAGGTGAGAATGATTCACACAGAAACGTTTGGTCTGTTACCAAGTAATTATCAAGGGCTGTCAACACAAGAGTGACTTCACATCAAGATACAATCAAAGGCCAACCACCACTCATTAACTTCTAAAGATTATCAGCAAGCAGGACACAAAACATGACAACCACATGATGCTTGTGAACTCCCATTTTCCCACTTTAAGGGATCCACAACACCATGGTTTTGTTTGTTTACAAGCTTTTGAAAAAAATCCATTTTGCACATCCCAGCAGGAGAGAAGATCACAGCCTCCAACTCCACCTGCCTCAGCTGCCTGGGATACAGCTCTTCATGGCTGCAGCACTAGGCTAGCCATTGGAACAGGCTGCCCAGGGAAGTGGTGGAGTCACCATCCCTGGAGGTGTTCAAAAAAAAGTACATGTGGCGCCTCTAAGACATGGTCTAGGGGTCAGGAAGATGTTGGACAAAGGTTGGACTTGCTGATCCTAGAGGTCTTTTCCAGCCTAAATGATTCTATGACTCTAGATTCGGTCAAGGCACTGAAGCAGGAACAGGAAGAGCTCTGCTCCCACCCCACCTTTCCGCCAACACAAGAAAGCTCCCCAGCTATGTCCTGTAACGCTGAACCCAATGTGCAACTGAATCAATGGTTCCATCATGCTTCCGTTGATCTGGATGGAAATACTTTGACTGCTACAATGCAGCTATGCTCGTACTTGTCAAATGCTGGTAGCACAGTAATACTACAGAACTGCCTGTGAAAAGAAATTCTTTCTGACCTTACCGTAAGATTTGCATTGCATGCAGTATTTAAGGACTTAGTCCCAGCAAGAATGAGAAAAATCAAACGCACTGAGGCAGATGTTCGGTAGGAAATTACAGTAGTATGTGAACATGTTATTAAGCAGGATCATAATAGAGATGAACAGAGAACTGGCTAAGGGTTGCCTTAACTAAACCAATTTTTAGAACAAGTGCATCACTTCATATTCTTTTAATGTAGTTGATATATATGCAGTATTTATAACAAATATCAGTGGGACAAAATAACAGCCACCTTAGAACACCAGAATATTAGCTGGCATAGCTAAGCGCATGCTCATTTTTTTCTTTGAGTACGGCAGGAAAAGGAAAGAATAATAAAACCCAGAGGAGAAAATTGAGAATGTGGCACAGGTTCTACCCAAACCAACCTCCCCACTCTTTGCACAGAGATTTTAGTAGAAAAATATATTAATAAAATGAATGTTTGTTTGCTTTCTCACAGGATAAAACAGAGCAAAAAGCAGTACCACATTCACAAGGACTAAAGTGTCAAAAAGCCTCACCTACCTTCTTTTGGTAAAATTATTGCACTAAGTGAATGAAGATGGTCCAATAGATGCCATTTTCAACAGCTGTTGGCCAAATGCATGCAATACTCTCAGTTAGTAACATCTGAGGTATATCGCCTTTGCCCTTTATCCTTAGCAGATACTTCATTCTCACTTGCCTGCCTTGTGTCAGAACACATCTTGTCAGCAATAAGAGCAGAAATCTACACTGAAAAACACATGAGAACATGGGTGCTGCACTCAACTAGCTGCCATTCAGACTTACAAATATTTCTCCCCAGAGGAGCCTACTTAATTTCTGCCCTAAGGAAAACTGCTGCCTTTCACACAGAAGCAATACTCTGAGGCAACACACAGCTGTTTCAATAGTATTTAATCTACCCAAGAGATGAAGAGTATGAAAAATCTGAATTGGAGACACTGCCAGGACTGCAAAACTTGACAGATGTAAAATAAATTCAAGGCTGCGCACTAGAAGTTTTTCTTCTTGTGAGATGGATTATTAGGAATACAATGGGGCTGTCAGCAACTTATTCATCTGGTGTGTGCCCTTTTTAGAACTTTCCCTTCTCACTGTGTCTTTAGAGTATGCCCTTTCAAGGGAATCATCAGAGCTGACAAAGCTGACTTGCCATCTCCAAACAAACACAGTAAGAAGAGTCTACATCCTTCTCACTTCTCTTGAGTAAGCTATAGAAAGCCTTTACACATAGTATACAATGGATATTTTTATACAAGCATATTTTAGCACTCATGAAAGCAAGCTCAGACACTACAAGTCAAGCAGAGAGAAGGCAGATGCTGTTAAAACCTTCAGACAGCTCTGATGGCACACCTCAGCTCTGACCTGCAGGCCAGACAGCTACTACAGTCCTGACCCCATGGGTTAAATTTATCCATGTGCCAGCTTCTCTTCTTCTTGAACTAGAAAAAGCTGTTGAAGGCCAATTCTAGACCACTCCTTCACCATTCCTTTGATATTATACATCACACCTAATTTACAAGCTCCCCAATGCTGTTATTCCTCTCCAGAGACTCATTTCAGCAGACTGATGTAGTACTGAGCTATGTACTACCTAGCAACACAGAGTATGTTGTGAACCAAAAGCAATTAAGATTTCGTCTAGAATCACCAATCTCATTTCAGTTGCAAAAAAAACAGAAAAAACCCATTTCATATTGGATGCTGCACTTCCAACACGTTACTTAGAAAAGGGCTACAAGAAAATAAAAATTTAAGGGTGAGTGTGGAAGCATGCTTAAACGGAACCTAAATTCACAGTTTGGGTTCTGCATTTCTGCTGCTGCTAGAGGAACATAGTTTCACTCTTCTTGCTGCCACTGTAAACTCATGGGCTTCTGCACAGATCTTCCAGCTCAGTGTGAAATCTGCTGACCTTCTTCTTAGATGCATCAGATCCTGCAGGGTTTGGGTAAAGGATTCCTTCCATACCACTAGACCATTTTCTGCTCCAAACAACTTGAAATAAGACAGTTCAATACAACGAGCTATTCCAGCAGCTCTTCTGCAGGATCAAATGCTGGACAATGAAGACTGTATCACTACTGGCTTCCACAGAACATTGATCTAGTCTCATGCCACCATATATTTCAATTATTTATTTAAAAAAAAAAAAAATACTCAGACACGAATTTTTCCACAAACAAATTTCAAATTACCATCTGCTATCAGTGTGTTGCTATCCACAAGTGTTATATGTTAAGCCTGGATATAGCCACTGAAAGTTTATGGGTATTTTTAAAGTATCATGAATAGTCATTAATGCAGAGGCCTTTTTCCCTTCTGACAGTCATTAGAAATTCAAATTCCAACAACTGCCAAGCTCACTGCAGTCTCATCTTATGGGAGAGCAGAGATAGAGATGACTGTCCCCAAAGAGTTATGCAGACGGCTCACCTTCAAAAGGCTGTGACACAAAAGTGACAGAGCCAGGATATTTTCTAATAAGAAAACAGAAGCTTGAAATCACAAAACATTCTCAGTGTTTGGTGCAATCACCACCAAGAGAGAGGAAAAAATCGGGGTTTGACTGCTGCGTAAATCCACGAGTCACGGAAGGAAAAGAGATGGAGCACATGCAAATAAAACATACAAGGTTTTAATTTTTAGCACCTAAGCCAGGGATTACAATAGTCAAAAAGGGCCAGTCCTGAAGCTTGAGAATAAAGTTGTGACTAATCTCTTTATAGTCTCGAGGATCCAAACTGCTGACATGCTCTACTGCCCTTATAAAGAAGGAGTTAAGAGATTTCTAGCTGCAGGAAGAGATACTTACTCCAAGGACCAATAATTTAACTAGCCTCAAGAGACTCTCTCATCACTTTATATAGAAGGTTATATGGCCCTGCTTGATACAAACAAGGTGCTGGACTTGCACATCATGATGTAGGATGAAGACACAGGAAGAAAACTCATTTTTAGGAAGAGCTAGAAGCAGCCAGGGCTTCTTCCAAATGCTGTTCACAGGTTTCAAATTGTAAAAATACTAAGTCATTGACCAACTTTATGATTTTACAAGGGGAATATTACAGATGAGATAAAACAAAGTGTCTGTATCACACACTGGAACTACTGAAGTGAAAGTTCATAGTTACAGAAGGCTAGCACCACTGCTTTCAACATTCTCTTTCCTGTTGCTTCCCTAAGGCAGAGAGAGAATTAATCTGGAAGGTGAAAGCCCAGATTTTCACCTTTCCAAGTTAAAAAATAATTTTAAAAAGACTTGAGCTCTGGATACTCATTGGTACTCTACTCTGTGTGCTTGGTCAGAATCTTAAAATCCTGCCAAACTCAGCTACACACTCAATGTTTGACAGTGCTTCTCAGCATTTAGCAGTGAGGAGGTTCCACGGCTGAACCTTCACCATCAGCTGTTAAAAATACCAGACAGTGCCTAAGCTACGATATTAAACTTCAGAAGAGAAAGGTAAAACTGTTGTTCCTAAATTTGGACTGTGAAAAAGCTTTCCAGAGTCCTCAGAGTATGCGCTTTTTACAAAGCAGTCCATTACCTACTTCTGACAGTGGAGGAGGCAATTTACGCAACTGAGGTGCAGAAACAAGGCAACAAAGTTGATTCTGACGCAAAAGAAATTAAAGTGTAGTGACCTGAAGTCCTGACTGATACAGTGAATCGAAAACAGCAGCCAACTTAGCTGACTGTGAGAGACACTCTGCTTAAACAACACTTCAAGTCATTTTAATGAACATTTCAAGGCATCACCACCACCAGCGAGCAGCAGGAGCCTTGCAAGTGATACGGAATCCGTTAAAACTCTATTTATAACCTACCTGTAGAGTGACAATATAATCACATTCTTGCTTTGTACTGAAGCTCATTACAGAGACAGTGTTACGTGACCAAAGAGCAGGCTATCGCTGGACACTTGCATGCAGTTAGCATCCTAGGAAAGGTAAAAAAAGATTTGTTACTCTCAAAGCCATTGCTTTTGTTCTAAATTGGGTTATTTAAGTCACTGCTTCTGCAAGAGCCCAGATAAGACTTAATTTTGATAGAAATGCACTACCACTGTTGGTAAGGTGGATTTTCAGATAAGACATAACTTGAAGGAGTTTAGAATCTGAGTATACATATAACGGAACATCAGGAGAGCTGAGGCAATAGAGACCCACAGAACAGGGAAAAGGTGCGCCCTAGGAAAGAAGATGGCAAAAAAGCTCTTAGGAACTTCAGTCCGTAATAAAAGACTGAACCTTCACTTGGGCCTTTAAGCAAAGGAAGACAACATGGTAGTTAGGCACTGGAATGAACTGCCCAGGGAGGTGGTGGAGTCACCATCCCTGGAGGTGTTTTAAGAACCAATAGATGCAGCGCTTGAGGATATGGTGTAGTGATTAGAGAGATGCTAGGACAAAGGGTGAACTTGATGACCCTGGAGGTCCTTTCCAACCATAATGATTCTGTGATTCTGTGAAATCTGCTCCTGACATTATCAAGATCATTGCAAGTTAACCCTCAGTGAGACCATTTAGTTTAAAAGTGGTAGCATTATGAAACCAACATTCCATGAGGTCGCTAAATCAAAACACTTCTACGATGACTCATTAAAAATACTGGGGAGAGTTTAGAATGCATTACTGTGGGATCTGCAGCTGTACAACAGCCCTGGGTAGTCAACTCAAGGAGATGAAGAGTCTTCTAGGAGACAGTCTAGAAGAGTTACATCAGGATCTTACTTTATTGTGTCCCTTGGGAAAACCTTCTTCTTTCCTTCCACTGATTGCATAAAGTGAAACAGGGCAGCACAAAGACAAGAAAACTACTTTGTTACTTAAGATCAAGTTGTATCTTAAAATCTCTTCCTTGCCAAACACCAAAGCATCAGCATAGGCATACACCAGCAGCCCTTAGGAGTGACATGCACTTGTGTGGCAACACACACACAGAGATGGCCACAGTCTGAGGAGTTGGGCAGAACTAAGACAAAATAAGCCTTTGTTTTACCACTTTGGATTAATTTATTAGTTTTCACCTGCATTGCAGATGCTCAAAACACAGGGACTTTCCTTGGCAGGGATGACAACCCTGTGTTTTGGCAGCCAGAGACAATAGTGTCATGACAAGCCCCCAGACAACAGCAGGGCACATCAGAGCACCTAGCAGCTGCAATAAGTCAGTGTGTACCTGGCTGTCTTGTCAGGGCTCAGCGATTTGCTAGTCGCAAGCTGTGACTTTCACAATTAAAGTTTATCATTGCATCTGATGTTTCTCCCATCAAAGGAGCCTAGGGAGACCTCTTGGGTGAAAAGTCTCTCCTATCTGACTGAGAAGGTACTTTTTGTGGTTTGCCTGCCAGGAGCAGTAACGTAACTTGTATCTGAATGGTGAGCCAATTCTCAGTATCATAACTGATGGCTACCTATTTTGGGGGCTAATTTAAAAATTAATGAGGAATTCTCTGCATAAGTCAGAATGAATATCATCAACTGACTGATTATAATGAGTTTTCCTTCTTCCTACTCACGGCTCTCCCAAAAGTACAGTCTCTCTTTAAAATGGTAGCATGACGTCTTTCAGTCCACTTACTTAAAAAAAATTCAGTGTTCACATGAGCACAGACTGTGGATAAGCAAAGGATTTCACAGTGGGATGCAAAGACAGAAGCAGAATCATGAATGTTTGCTAAAGCTCTTATCATCAATATTAGTAAGGGAAACAAAAATAACGTGTAAGCAAGGAACAAAAGGAAAAAAAATGACCATGAGCATCTATTGTTGATGTCTAACGGAGCAGTAAAGCAGATCTATAAGCCTATATTCAGTATAAAAGCCAGGGCCACCTATTGCGTTAGATATTGCTACAATCCTCTACTCTTAATGACAACTGCAGGAAGTTTTGCTATAGGTACTCACATATGATCTCATAAAACAAACTATATAGAGTTTTTAATAGATCCCCGTCATGTGGCTGCAGCCTTGCCCCTGCAGAGAGCTGGGGCACAGGAAGTAATTGGTTCTAGTTCAGCTCACAAGAGGTTCTCCATCAAGGGAATTTTTAAAAGGGATGCAAATTAAAATTTCTGTGTGCTCATCACTGAATCATACATCTGCCCCAATATGCACCACAGACTCCAAGAGGCCCAACAAGGTTGCTCAGCAAAAGCATCAAAAATCACATCTTCTTAACCTTGAGGAACAGCACTTATCTTTACAGAAGTAAAACGAAACAAAAAAAAAAAATTAAAGGGAAAAAAAAAGCTTGTGTTCAGTCTACTGACTAAAAAACTGCAATGCAACAAATGCAGTAGGTTTGGTTGCAGTGTGTGTTCTGTGGGACCTGAGTATCACCTGAAGCTCTCCAGCACTACAAGGACAAGCCACAGCACTGGAATGTGTCACCCGTGCACTGCCTTTGCTTGTGGGTGAGCACTTCTGCAAACATGCGTGAAGAAGAATGCTGCATCCAGTATTTTAATGTCAGCTTCTACAGGTAGCAGCAACAATGTGGTTGCCACATGAATGCAGATGATTCTACCAGATAAACAGAGCTGCAGATTAGGGGAGAAGAAAAGATGGCAAACTTTCCTTTGCAGTTGTCCCTAATTTAAGGAAGGAAAATTTAAGGAGGAAGGAAAATTAAAATGCGGCACATGAAGTCAAAACCCTACATTTTCCCAGCACGTTTTGAACCTGAAATGGTTGTTGTTGGAGAATTTGTTTCCTTTCTCGCTCTGTGCACACTCTTCAGTCTTTGATAGCACCATCTCTGATTAGACTGTCTCCTTTAACTTCTTCACTTCAGATCTCTTCCAGCTTTTGGTAACCTACCTATTTAAGTCATAGCAACAAGCGTGAGATGTAGGAGACCATTATACAATTGCTCAAGTCACTGTAATCATCTGGCCCTACACAGACCTGGAAAATCACCCTTGGATCCCCAAGTTGTTATACATAAAGTTGTGCCCTGAAGTAACTAGGTCTTGACAGTAGATGCACCCTGAGTGATGCTCAAGCATCAGAAGCCACAGGATCTCAGGTTAATGGAATCTCTACTTCCACACACGCTGTGTCTTTATCGCTTTCCTCCTTCATCTTCCTATTAGCATGCAATAGCAAACAGAGACCTATTGGAATTCATAAAGGAAGTCAATCTTCAGATTCTTGATTCATTTGTGTAGACTTCACAGGTTTCAGCTGCTGTCTCTGCAGGGAACTAAAGACCTGCACTCAATTCTGTATTATTAAACACAAATATATAAATGCTGTCATTTGGTCTTAAAGTGATGATAGCACAGAAACTCAAGTTTTTTGTATTGCTGCATAGCAAAGAGTTGGTTAATGGGTAGGCACAAGACACTGAGTCAAACACTCTCCAGAAGCCGAAATTCACCATTTCCCTCTTTTATCCATTTAAACACTTTGGAAAATGATTCGTTTCATGCCATAATCTATCTCCTTCTCCCAGATGACAGATTCCAGGTTAGGCAAGCAAGGTGATTGCCTCAAGCGTCTGCCAAGGTTTATCTATAGCCAAGCCTCCCACCATTCTCCAGATACCCACGCCGAACAGTTGACTTCGCAGTTGCTAGCTTTTGACTAGGTCATTAGACTAGAAAAATCACTAGGCAGGCATACAGCGACCAATCACTTACCAGAAGACATTTTGGAACAGTACTGAAACAAGGAAGAGGACGACTACTGTCCAGAGGCAAGTGAATAACAACAGCCTGAAGAAATCACTGAGGCTAAGTCACAAGGGCATACACACTGAGAAAATAGAGACATGACATCCAAAGATCAAAGCAAAATAATTTTTCCATTTTTGTATCTGCCAGAAGCAAACCAGAAGAATACTGAGAAAGGGCAGAAACTAAAGGAAAAAACTCATCTTTCCAATTTCTGCAGATCATAAGTTTCCTTCTTTCAACTATTACTAAACAGATTCCAACAATCTTGCTGCACCCTACAAGCACAGGAGCATTTACAGCATTTTGGCGACTGAAGTATACATCCATGTATGCAACCCATTTAAAGAAGTTTTCAAAAGCAGATGCTGGGAAGCTCTAAAGCACTGTATGTGGGGCTTACAGTGCTATATAATTAGGTCACTTGTTACAGAATCCTAGCATAATTTATTATTTTAATAAGGCTACTTTAAGAAACACCAATCAAGAGGTTGGTTTGGTGACTCAAGAGCCATACAAGTACAGTAGAAAACCCAAGACTTTCCACCACCACAAAGATCTCAGGCAACAGTAAAATAATCTCAGATGGAAGAAACACAACAATTGAACAAGAACCCACCTGCAGTTTTAAGGATTCTCATTCTTAAAACAGGCTGGAATCTGTGACACTAGACTCTGTGTACCTAGCTCTGCAATCACAACCTCCTGTACACCACTCTGCTCTTTGCTTCTGTTTTCATACATATAAAACTATCTACTCATCCTTAGCACCAAGCCACTGATTTGACAGAAGTGCTGCAAGTATTAAAGTTTGGGAAGTGTTTAAACACTTTCAGCTGGAAAGTGCTGAAGGCAGACAGAGGATTACATTACACTCTCCGCAGCTAACCTGCTTTTAAGGGAATATTACGATGGGGAGTGCTTCTGGGCAGAGAACTCATACATTTAGTTTCAGCCTGAAAGCACTTCAAACATCTGAGCTAGAGGATAAGCCACTCACAGGGGAGATCTATAATGGAAGGGCTGAGCTGAAAGTACTATATAGCAGTCCTGCTGGTTGATACTACCATCTTCAGACAAAGCCTTCTATGAAGACTGTGAGGAGAAGACACAGTAAGTTACATTCAAGACATACCTGTAACTATACAAGGTTCAGCTTTCTCAAAAAAGCAACACACGGGAAGAACAGCTTAGCTTGCAAGGATCATTACTAAAGTTTAGAGAAGTACATTGCCCATGGTAAAGTCCTAAGAAAAAAAAAGTACTTTCACCATAACTAGGGAATCACTTGAGAGCTTTAAATACCCAGCATTAATTTGCCACTTAATAACGAGTTCTCTTTTATTAGAAGAGCAACTCTTGTGTCCTTGCAGGAACAGAAAAAACATCGAAGAATCCATTCCATGAGAACATGCAATACAGTTGCAATACAACCCTTATTCAGCCGAATCTAGGGAGCTTGCTGCTTCACGCAAGAGGCGGAAGCATGCTTCTGGAACATAGCTGACTGCATGACAATTTTAAGGTTATAAATGCTGCTGTGACCAGTGAGAGTAAGTTGTTAGAGTAGGGGGTAGAGAATTAGGGATTACCTGCTTCCATCTCTCTCTCACTGTGTAGTTGTGGACAACTCATTAAGGTTCTTTTTTATTCAGTCTCTGTATTTATCTTAGTACTTCTCATGAAGTATGATTACCTGCACTTCCTTTCTCAAAAGTCATGGGAATCAATGCTCAGTGAAGACTGGCAATGATGCTTTAGCAAAGCACACAGAGAAATGGCCATATTTTTCTTCCAAAGACTCTTCCTCCTTCATTTTGTATGTTTTAGAGCAGAGGTCCTCAAACTTTTTAAACAGGGGGCTGGTTCACTGTCCCTCAGACACTGTCAGGGGCCGGACTATAGTTTGGAAAAAAAGAATGAATTCCTATGCACACTGCACATATTTTATTTGTAGTAGTGCACAAAAAACAGGAAAAAGAATGCCGTATCCGGCCCGCGGGCCGTAGTTTGAGGACCCCTGATTCAGAGTAAGAAGGAAGAAAGAGGAAGTGGGACACAAAGGGCTGTGACAGCCATACCCTGCGTAGCCCAGGTAGAAGAAGGAAGAAGCCAACACCTCAGCTTCTTTCCATCTGAAGAGTCAGCTTTACTACAAACAGACCATTTCCAGAATTCTCCCTGGGAAGTTTATTACCAGGATAGAGAATGAATTTAACTCTACCCTTAAGAGTTTGTAAATTGAGAGATTATTAAAAACTATTAATATGCAAATGCCAAAGCAACTTCCTTCCCAATCTGCTGCGGCTGATAAGACAATCTACAAGGTACCTTATCACCAACACAGGTCCATCTTTATATTGTCAACACTTCCTTCGTATCAGTCTGAAGATCTCCACACAGTCTGGTAAGTTCAGAGAAGATGTCAAAGGAAGGAAAATTAGACAATTACATAAGAAGCAGTCAACCAACTTGTTCCTGTCTCCACTTTGCATACGTTACTTGAGAACTTGCTGTTGTAAACAGCTTTAGTCAAATAAGGCAGCTTCTCTGCCTATTTGCAACTCACTATCTACTACAGATTTCTATAGCTATATTAATTCTGGATATATGTCCAAAAGTTACATTAGAAAGATTACTAACTGAATAATCCAATATAATCCTGCATTGACAATGACACAATCCATGGAGGAGACTGACATGCCAGAAATTAATTCTGGTTTGAAAAGGAGATGAAAGATGGGCTTTGAAGGGCATGCCCTTACTTTGGCAGGGTGTACTTGAAGAGACAAATTTATTTGACATAAGAAAGAATCACAATAATTTTACCTGGGGAAAGGATTTTACTGGTTTGACTTACAGAAGTTCATCCTCCATGTGAGTAATGGCAAGTTACCAGTTTTACTTGTAAGAGAAAAATACAGGCACCTTACACTGAGGAGGAAAGGGTGTCATGGAAGAGAGAGGTAATGGAACAGCATCACTGCAAAAACAAAGCAGTCTCCAATCCTGATGAACAGGTCGATGCTCTAAGAGAAGTTAGCACAATTATGTCAGACTGGCTGCCACTGTTCTGCCTGTGCCCATGCTGAAGCACATCATAAACATGAAGGGAGGGGTCCAAACTCTGCCAGACAGTACCAGTGAGGTATGATGTGCTCAGGGTTATGCAGATTTGATGGCCAGCAAATGGGTAAAATTAAGAGATTTCCATACCCCTGTTTTGTCAGAACAGGCACACAGCTCTTCTGACAGCACCACCTTACACACTTCCCACTAGCCCTGAGGCTCTGTCATTCTGGATTGAGTGGCCATTCCTACTGTGAACACGCACATAAGGTGTGCCCAAAAGCCCAAATACTCAGGAAATTAATTTCTACTATCTGTGTGGTCTGAAGAACTGGAAACAAGCGTCAGCTCACCTGCTGAACCTGAAGCTGAGATTCAGTTTAAGACTGGGAGCTGAGATTAAGAACTAAGGTTAAAAAAAAAAAAAAGAGAGAACTAATATACAAGACTTCTTTCAACTTTAGCTTCTACTTTCTAGACTATTTTAAGAAAGTCTTACAAGGCCTTTATTTAATTTTCTTCAAGTGGCACAAGTCATTCAACGCACAAATGCATAATCAGATTGGATGACAACTGGAAACCAAAGCAAAGGAGAAGATCCAGCTTGTCTTTAGGCAAGGAACTCTCCCATTTTATTTCTGATACTGGGAACACATACAACGTGAATATAAACACACATTCATTTCAAGGAGAAAAAAGCCACATCCATCTGGGTATTCATCAAGCTTTATGATTCAAATGAATACATTCATTCCACTCTGCAATGATGGGGTAACCACTGTAACACGCTCCATTTTCTCACTGAAAAGCCACAATTTAAACAACTGTGCTCCTTACGCCTGTGGCTCAAGGGCCAGCAGCTTAAAGGAGACTAAACATTAGCACAGCACAGCAAGGAAACTTGTTCTCTCATCTTGAGCTTTTTCCATCAATCTGATACCCTGTATAAAGTAGTAACGGGAATTTATTAAAGGCATAGAAGTAGGTTCATGGGATAATGACACTGCTTTAGTGCTACAACTCAGTAATGAAGACAACAATCAGCAGGCAGATCAGATTTTCCACACAGCGCTAACTAATTAACAGGAGAAAGGTAGGAGGGAAAGAAAACCTGCACACAAAACACAACCCCAAAACCATCTGAGACGCTGCACCGTCTCTGAAATGCTAATTCAGTCATGGCTTATTCTAACAAGGTCTACAGAGCAGAAACACAAGACAAAGGAGGTGTGGTGAAGGAGGAATTTTGCACAGTTCTGCCAGGATCCATTCCTGCTTGTACAGGGTATCAGCAAACAAGGAAGCTCTCAACAGGGAGGAAGCAGCCTCTCTGCTAGTTGGCAGGTGCATTTTTATTTTACCTTTTATTCCCAAAGCAGCACTCCAAAAGCCTCTAAATGTAGACCAAAATAAGACAGCCATGCTTCCTATCTCAAGGAACACAGAAAACATTTACAGATATGATACAAGAAAAAAGCAATAAAGACCCAGGCAGAAAGACGACCAAGAGCAGAGGTAACACCACCAGGTGAATTTTCAGCAAAGGTTAATATACAGAGTCCCAGAGTACTTTTTCTCCTTAAGCGATGAACTCAGTGAATAAACACCAACCCCAAAGTCAAGCGGTTGTGTTCTGGTAGCCATCCTGAAAGAGAACGATGAATAGCTCAGCTCCCCCACTTCTCGATTCATGTGACTCCCCAAATCTACCGTAGCTGTCAAAACGGATGCACTGCACTATCTGAACACAGCACACTGCGTGACAGGAAACGGTACGGATCAAATCACTGTGAGCAAATCTGTAGATTCAAGGTTTTCTATGAGAAAGGGCCTGATCCCACAGAAACTACTCTTCTGTTTCTACGCATTAGGCAGCCTCATGCAGCATCTGCACACTGCTTCATTTCCACCTTCTCCCTCCCTGATACTTTACTGCACGCAGAAATGAGTCAGTATGATATTGCAGCCTATGGTGATGACAAACATCTTTGGACTGCTTTCGTTCTTTGATGCTATGAAGCACCATGAACGTATTTGATATCCACAACCAAAGCTGTAATTGAATTTGAGTGGGGAGGAAGGGGTCTATTTTCTTTGCCTGATGCAAAGGCAGTTGAAACCAGCAGCAATAATCTGCCAGCACAAAGCAGAAGAATGACGATCGTATTTGATACTATTTTCCAAGCCAAGATGATGATAGGTGGATGAACAAATCGGTTTGGACAATCTCATGCTGCAGCATTACCAATGCCACAAGGGTCTAATGCTTCATGACCCAAGCATCAACTGAGGGATAGGCAGTATGAGTTCTAGGTCTTTTCCACTTTTAACCCTCTTCCATTAAATTTACAGAATCAAACTGCGGCCTTGGACTCGCACACTAACTCTGGGAGTTTATCATTTGCATTAAATCTGGCTGAGAGGAAGGTATTCCCTTAACATGTGCCTTATAAAGCATTTACTCAGCCACAGGAGAAAAAAACAAAACAAAACAAAAAAAATCACTGGCATGGAAAGAGGTAGCAAGGAAAATACGTCGGTTATACTTCATTAGTATGCAACCAGATTTAAGAATTCCTTTCTCAAAATTAAAATATAGTGAGTAGAAGTCATCTGAAACATACCACTGCATCCCTGGTACATGGGAAACACACTAGTCTGAGAAGGGGTCCAACAAGTCACTATTGATGAGACACAGGAATGGTTTCAGATTCAGAAGTTAGGAAGGTTTGTCTGGAAGGCATACAGTGAATTCCCACCTCGCAGCAGGACAGCCTGTACTATGGCCAAAATTGCACTCCATGCAAGACTGGAGCTGCACCACTAAACTTTTTTCTTGACCAGAGACAGTCAACATTCATTTTGCTACTCTGAATGTACATACAACCAAACAACACCCAGAACCTTGGGAAGCATTATTAGCATGCTCTCACAATGGCCATCTTTCCTGTGCTTCTTTGCAGCCTGCTGGGCCTATACCTTGTGCCAGAGCAGGTAGACTGCATAAGGGCCCAGCTGGTGCCAAGTTCTTCCTCACCAAAGGTCAGTTACTTGTTGAGGTGTTGGGGGTTAGGTTTTCTTTCCTTTTGTTCCTTTTCAGGTATAGAATTTTTTCCCATAAGTTGCTAGAAAACTAAGGACCGGGTACTTAAGAAAGAACAAAAGCCTGGGGAGGAAAGTATCTGGTGGCAGTTTCTCTTACCTGGGAGTTTCTCTCAGAGGGACAGAGATATCGGGAGAACTGGGCTGGTAAAAGGCGGGGCTGGGGGAGCTGTGGGTCTCTCTGTGCTCTGAGCTTCAGAGGAGAGCCATTGGTCATTGCTGCCGCTGGACCAACCCCCCCCACCCGGAGCTGCTTTTCTTCTGCCGTGGGGTGAGCCTCTGCTTGTGAGAGCAGCCACTGAACTGGGACCTTGTAACATCTGCCTCACTTAACGGGGGGCTTGTTGCTGTCTGCTCAGGGCCGGGGCCTGCTCCTGCCCCGACGCCTGCTGCGCTCACCGGGCGCTGCTCTGGGTTTTGCTGCACTGTGGCCTCGCACCCCCTGCCTGCCCAGGCGTCCTGCCGCCCCAGCTCGCTGCTCCCGAGAGTCCTGCCGGGGCTCTGGGATCGCCTGTCCGGGGGTTTGTGGAGCTGAGCCTCTCCTCCTTCCCTTCCCGGCCCGGCCCGGCCGCCATTGCCACGTGCTGCCGGAGCTCACGCCACAGCGCCCCCTGCAGCCGCGGGGGAATCATCGCACCAGCGCCCCCTGCCGGCTGTGCCCATCACTACCCCGAAGGGAAAGCGCCTCAGGCCAGAGGGTGGGACCGGGTTCCTGGTTCTGCTTGTTGTTAGTGTTGTAACAGCTGATGTTTGTTTGCTTTAACATACACACTAGTAAAGATCTGTTATTCCTATTCCCATATCTGTGCCTGAGAGCCCCTTGATTTCAAAATCACGATAATTCAGGGCGAAAGGGTTTACATGTCCCATTCCAAGGGAGGTTCTTGCCTTCCTTGGCAGGCACCTGTCCTTCAACCTAGGATATGAGGGTTTGGGCTGTGGGGTTTTTTTGGTTTGGTGGTTGAGGTGGGCAAGGGAAGGGGTAGGGGGGCAGTGTCTGTTAATACTGAAAATGCATGAGAATCACACAAATGTTTGGATCTCCCTGCCTTAAAAAGATAAGAGGAGGGAAAGAATCCCACCATAACTTTGTACTCAGGCTTCTAGCCTAGAGTACAGTCCCTCAAAGAGACTTTCAGGTTCCTAGATAGATGAAAATCTGTGGAGACCAGGAAAATTAATGTAGGGGAAACAGAAAGAACTCCCTCCTCCCAGTATGGGCTCCAGCCACTGCCTTTCTGCACTGGTATTCTCCCCAGACTTGACCTCAGGACAATCTAAATGAAGAGCAGTACAACCAACCTCCACTATTGATCAAACTTCTCCCCTCCCAAGATTATTTGCAGTTGTTCCTTTATTAAGTATTCTACTTTACACGTTACTCTGAGCTCCCATTTAAACTATACTAATCTTAATTATTGTACCTGTGCTACTGGAATATGTTGTAGTTTTCTCACATACGTTACTTCTTGTGCATGGTCAGTAGCAGCCTTCTCTAGAGACATGAGTAACTTGTAAAGGCAGAAAAATAACACAACTCCTAAATCCTCCACCCACAGCTACATAGCTGCCTACAAGTGAAAGGCTTAACATCACCAGAAATACGGTTTCTGTATGTAAAGAATTTGAGGAAGTCCCAAAATCTTCAATATTAGCATGAAAAAGTTCAGATGTTAGTTGGCTCGGTAATGAAAGTGAACTACGTAGCTTTGCAAAATTATATGCTGCTTATGGCACCTAAAAACACAGCCTAGAGGGAAAAGAGCAGAGATTAGGGTTGTCAAACACCAAGACATGGTATATGCTGCAGGCACTCACCCAGTTTCACCAACATTACATATGGCCCCTGGAATGATGATCAACAAAACATCCACGCTCCTTGCTGTGGTGAACACAATAGCAAAAGGTGCTAACACTTCAGAGGCTTTCCAGCTAGAAGTTGAGCTTACTGGCTCAACTCGTAGTAAGACTCACCTGGCTCGTAGTAAGCGGGGCAGCATGGTTTGCCTTTGTGCGAGATAGAGCTCCAGCATACCTACCTCATCAGCATTAAACATCACCAAGAAGCGTGAAGAAGAACGCTGTTCTGACCCAGCGTTTCTCAGTACTGAAGGGGAAATTTGGAGTAGAAAGAAAAAGATTAGAATGTCAGCCCACAAAGCAGGGAGCTCGGACTC
Organism: Eurystomus glaucurus suahelicus; assembly: GCA_032159205.1. Taxonomy (NCBI): domain Eukaryota; kingdom Metazoa; phylum Chordata; class Aves; order Coraciiformes; family Coraciidae; genus Eurystomus; species Eurystomus glaucurus. The sequence goes on from JAVFHW010044257.1 coordinate 21,601, forward strand.
GGTACCTGCACTGCTGAATCAGCATGAGCTGATAAAGTTGCATCCTGAAGTACAAAGATTTCAGCTTGGTTGCCTTGTAATGCAGAAAAACGGAGTCCCTGCGCCACAGCGGGGCAAGATTCCATCATCCATACTGAGGAAAAGCAATAGAGCACAGTGAAAAGAGGCACTACTTCAGCCTATATGAACTCCGACAAAACACAATAGAACAAAGTTTTAGAGTGTTAGATTCGGCTCAGGAAAACTTTAGAATTACAGAAACTGTCAAGTGACAGATGTTAGGAAGAAAGTGAAGACAAGAGCACCAGAGCTCTCACACTGCCTTCTTAGAAGTGTCTCCTGTTTGCACTGGGTGGTTCAAACTGCACGGGTGAGCAAGTCACATTTATTTTTGTGTTATTTGAAGTTAAGAAGTTAGTACAGCCATCAAGGTAGCAAAGCCCTGGCGTGACAGCCGGCTGAGGACAAGCCATAAACAATCGAAGCAAGAGAACCTGACTGTATCATTTATACAAATAAATACAATTTATAAGCAGTAAGTTTGTTATCTCTTGCTTTCAAGAAGGAAACCTGATGGAGAAGGAGGGTGCCAAATGACAGTGTAACTAATGTACAGTTCCATTACTACACTGGGGAGTTTTGAGAATTACAAAAATTAACATTCTGGACTTGTGCAAAGCATGTTGACACTGTCCCACACGACATCCTTGTCTTTAAATTGGAAAGACATGGAGCTGATGGATGACCGCTTGGTTGATAAGGAAGAGGCTGGATGGTCACATTCAAGAAGTTGAGTTTGATGTCCAAGCAGAGAACAGTGGTAAGCTGCATTCCCCAGGGATTGGTACTGAGACTGGTGCTGTTTAACAGTGACATGGACAGTGGGACTGAGTGCACCCTCAGCAAGTCTGCAGATGACACCAAACTGTGCGGTGCAGTTGACGTGCCACTGAAATTAGATGATCTTTAAGGTCCCTCCTTCCAACCCCAACCATGCTATGATTCTACTGGTTTTCAGAACAGCCTACATACATACATGTTCATCACCTTACTGGGGCCAAGCAATCAATGAGGGTGCTTATACACATAAATAGAAGCCTTAACACTAAAGAGAACATCATCTGAAGGCAGGTTTCAGTCTAAGTTTCAAACGTGTTAAAAAAACAGTGAAGAAAAGCAAGGGGTTTGATATACCACATTCCCTCAGCTACACATTATTTTGAGAACAAACTGAAATGCCAACATCCTCCCGTCTCGAGGCTACTAAAACGGACCCTTGCACTCCATGACCAGAAGCCACACCACAAATGAGGTGACCTACGAAAGCAATGCTGTACTTTCCAAAAAGTCTTCAGTAAAATAGATGAGGGAATGTTACCACTTTCAGAGGTCACAACCTCCATTACAGAGCCAAGCCAGTGCAGGCAGACCTGCACCTTCATTCACAATCCAGCTCAAACCCACCTTTTTCAGCAGTTGAAGAGAGTGGACTGGTCTGAATCAGCGAAGCAAAGGATGCACTTCTCACTATTTTCTACTATTAGGGGTAGTCACTCACAGCAAAACGCAGTTGTAGCTGGTTGTTAAGCTGTTGTGCCTAAGTGCGTCACACCCTGACCTTTAAAGTTTAAGCACACTGCTGAAAATAGGGAGCCGTTAGGATTAGCTGTTTAGATTTTAAAGGGGGTTGCTCTATACGCAGCACTGGGAAGGCTGAATGGAAGGGAGGAAATCGGAATTCTGTATTTAAACCGCACTTTATGCACACTAAACAAAGTAACTCAAGACGGTCTTCAGAAGAACACCATTAAAACATTCCCTGCCTCAGTTATCCCCTAGCCATAGTGAAGTTTTAAATTAAGAAGAGATTCCTTCTTCCATGTCCAAAGTACATATTAATGGTCTAGTAATGCTCAACCTGTGGCAGTAACGTACTGTTTTACTATTCTGACATCAAAAAGGTATGCTAACACCAAACAGACATTGTGAGATGAATCTTCGTTATGTGGAGTGATCGAAGGAGCTTTCAAACATGCTCTCATGGAGGGATTTTCGTTTAGCCAATAATAGAAGAAGGGGTGATATCTATCGACTAGGAACCATGTGGATTCATTTTTGGAATCTGGTACCAACATTCACAGAGTTAACCACACAAAAGAATCACTGTCCTGGTTTGCCATTTTGTGAGAGAAGGAAAAGGCTTTCCCGTCTCCTTTTTGCCGGCCACGTACATTATAGTTTTTTTGCAATGAAATAACTCACTTCCTTTTACCTGTGCAATGGTCATTACCCTTTATTTTTGTGTACAAAATTTTTTTGCTTATGAGATAGTTTCTTTCTTCAGTCTTACAAAGCATTTCTTTCCATCACTCTCTATATGCACTTCTTAAATACATGTATTTGTAGTTAAGAGTGCATATAGAGTGTTCTGGTACAAGGTCTACACAGTCATCCAGGACCAGCAAAGCAGAAAGACAGTCCTCTGCAGAGAAGAGCTTTATTCACAAATGACATTTCTTTCCTGCTACACCTCAATAGCATCTTTCAGAACAACCAAATTCATAAAACTCAAGAAGGGAAACCCACCATAGGGAGAGATCCCACAGGTTAGTTACATTGTTCTCAATTATCAATTCAGAATTTTCCTATTAGTGCCCAGCTTCAGCAGTTTGGAGATGGTCTCTCTACCTGAAGAGACACAAATCCTTTTTTCTTGGGGGAATTTCAGTTTTTTTGAACCACTGGCTGGTATACTCTAAGCATTAAACACCTGCTAGACAGCCTCGGAATTCAGCTGCAAGGCAACAGTTACTACCTTTGCTGTGGGTAGTGTTTCATTTATCTTTGGCATTTTATTAACTAGGGATTTTCTGCTCCATTTTTTTCCCTTCTACTGACTTTTGTAGATTTCAGCAAATGGGGAGTTACACAGTCTGCAGAGGATAAATTAGGAACCTGATGACCAATTACTGATAATCTGTCTTGAACTTCAGTAGACACAGTCACTGGAGCCAGGAACACAAACATACCTAATAAACACGGATAAACGGAAGTATTCTTCACAATCAAAGCCACAGGTCATGAAGATGATCAGAGTGCTGGATCATCTCTCCTAAAAAGACAGGCTGAGAGAGTTGGGGTTGTGCAGACTGGAGAAGAGAAGACTCTGAAGAGACCTCATTGAGGCCTTCCAATATCTGAAGGGGGTCTACAAGAAAGCTGGGGAGGGACTTTTTACAAGAGCTTGTAGTGATAGGATGAGGGGTAATGACTTCAAACTGGAAGAGGGGAGATTTAGATTAGATGTAAGAAAGACGTTTTTCCACTCTGAGCGTGGTGAGACCCTGGCACAGGTTGTCCAGAGAAGTTGTGAATGCTCCATCCCTGGAGGTGTTCAAGACCAGGCTGGATGAAGCTTTGAGCAACCTGGTCTAGTGGGACATGTCCCTGCCCATGACAGAAGGGTTGGAAGTAAATGATCTTCAAGGTCCCTTCCAACCCAAAGCATTCTATGATCTTTTCCCACACAAAAGCAGGGGGCAATGAACACCAGCATATTCAAACACAAACGTAGCATGGTTTTTCAGTGTGCCAGTTTGTCTGACAAACTCAAAAGTGGAAGCACATATGCTCTGCATATTTATTTCCAGCAAGAGGGCGTTGGTTGTCTAGAACAGCCAGAGAAACTCTTGTGGCACTCTCCAGGTATGCAAAAAAAATACATTAAAGTTGGGAGTATTCCAGTGCTGTTTCTAAGCACCACCAGCATTTTAAAAGAGCTAGCAAAACGAGCTAGAATGGTTGGCAGTGACAAGTAGGTATCATCCCCTTTGCTGCAACACAGGGATTGGATATTTTTTTTTCCTCCAAAGAGTCCTTGGGAAGCTAAGGAGAAATTACAGACTTTGGCTCTGTGCTCTTGGGTTTGCTACTCTTCATGCAGGGGAGGGAAAGGTGTTGAGTGATGAAGGGCTTCAGAAAAAAAAAAAGAAAGCTCCTTGTTCCATATCAAGAGAAAGCAGATGAGCCCCATGCCAGAAAAGCCAGATTGTAAGAGACAGAGCTGCACTCTGGGACCACTTGCAAACAAAGCTGCTAGTGACTGTGATTCACGCTAGCACATATGCTTGTTTTGGTGTTGAAATCTCAGTCAAGGACTCCATAATCCTAAAGAAGGAGCTCTAAAATAAAGAATAGCACAAGCAAAATAAAGATAGCTTTTTTACACATGAAAAGGCTAAATACTGCAGTTGTCAAAGGGATTCCATACACTGACCTCATCTAGCAACGTGGTGAGCCTTCAAGCAGGAAACCTAACTTCAAGTACGGTGTGCATCAGAGTCGTGTAAAGACCTTAAAAGACTTGTCTTCCACATCCAGGCCATTGGTTTAAAAAATGAAACCCTCATTCATGTTTCTAGAAAAAAAGTTTAAGAGATTTCTGAGCTACAGGATTAAATTCTTCTCTAAGCACATTTCATCAGATTTCTCATTGCGAAACAAATTAAGATTTGTTAATAAAAAAAATACTAGGAAATTGTCTACAACCTGTGTTAAAAACAACAGGTTGCAAGTGATAAAAAACACAAGCAGAAAACAACTTTCTTCAGGTGTTTCTATTCTTGTATTTCTTGACAGCTGCAGTGTAACAAGGTGAATTAAGGACAAAGTAGCAGTTCCTGTGTTCCACTCATGAGAAACATACCTTTCAAAACGTTACTTTAAATGCAGTTTTCAAATATATATTATTTAACACAGCAGCAACACATTGCACCTTACAACAGTGCTGCTCTTATTAATGAACATTGCAGTGCCTTAAGAAAAATGGGAAGAAAAGTGCTTTCAGCAGAATCATTACACATTAAAAATTAAGGAATCAAACGGGAAGAACAGCTCAGCACCCTTGTGATAAACATATTTCTCATTTAAACAGATTCAAAACAACATCCTACTGTTAAAGCTGGTTAACGGATTGCTACAGTGTGTGAAGAGCATCACTTGTTGGTGGTTAGGCATCTTCTCCTTTGCACTCAGTGTTCAAAAAAAAGAGTGGAGGGGGGAAGGATGTAAGCACTATCAGTTTATAGATCAGACAACTGATTTAATCCAAAGGGCTTTTGAACTAAGACGGCATTAGAGAAATCCAAAATTTCAAATAAGTTATTAAAGAAAGCTTCTTCCTTCCCTTTCCTAACAAACCACTGTCATCTCCTTCACCCCTCTCCAGCTGGTCTGCAGACCACATGAGGAGCCGTAACAAATTAGTTCATGGCTGTGTAAGCTTCTGCTTCATTACACAGCATAACGGTAATTCAGGGAAGAAACTCCAACCCTGCTCTCTTCACATCCCCTCTAACTCGCTATAGGAAGCACTGTCTTCTGGTGGTTTTGTTAACGGGTAACAAGTTTATCTGATGTTCAGTCTTTTATTACAACTTTCTAATCGCTCTTAATTTTTCAAATCAATTGAAAGAAAAATTGACGACCTTTCAAATATCCGTATCTATACCTATCCAAAATGATAAAACAACAAATTTGGAGAAAAAAAAAAAGCCTATCTTGTTCCAAAGGCAACACACACCATTTGAAATAAAACCTCGAGAAGAGGCCAGTACATCTGTGTGCACTGAGCCAGGACAGAGCTCTAATGGTGGTGAGCAGAGTTATTCACTCCTCAGAGAGGTAAGTAGCCTAGGGACTAAAAAATACACAACGGTTTTGTTGCAGAGTTAAAGACTTCATATCCAGCTTACCTCTTAGCTCTCTGTTTCTTTGGTCTTTTAAGAAATACCCTGAGTGTATCTCTCAGTCTCATGTAAGAGTGTGCTACTGCCCTCCAGCACCAGTTGGTATCATTACCTGCTAGGTTGTAATTAAGTTCTGATCCAAAATTATACTGCAAAAAAGGACAGATTTCAGACCACTGCCCCTTACAATGCAACGAGGTGCAGGTGCCACCACCGAGTTATCAGTAGTCAGTGGGCTACTGATAACTCAAACGTTAGACCATGTCAGAAGCACCAGTCTGTAATGGCAAAGGGCTTTGAGCAGGAGAGGTGAGCTAACGTGCTACGTACTCATTTGGGATTTTTGAATCAGTGGTATAGCAGTTTCCTGGTCACAATGAGATCCAGCTATCTCATGCAGCTTCATCCTTGCTCTCTAAGTAACACTAGGAGCTCTCAGCTGCTGTGGCAGGGAGCTGTTTGCCAAGCTTTCCTTTTCGGTATCTCTACAGGAAAAAAGAACTGTTTGAAAATTAGTATTTATATCAGCTTCTTTATTTTTAAAGAAGCACAGCCACCACTCTGCAAGCTTTTTGAGACTATATCCAAAACTACCTCACACTGCATGCATTAGACCTCCTAAGTTGCTCTGGCCTGTTTCTATCTCAAGTGGAGGAAGAAAGGCACCCGCGGACAAGACCAGTATCTCTAGACTTCATTGAAAATCTGTTACTGACCCAACATTTTTTAATATATCGTTTTATTTCCGCATGAAGATAATTGTGTTTACAGTTCTCAGTCTCACAAAGGGGAAAACCATTTCAGTTGCTCATGCACACAACAGAATTTGCAAACCACTGCGTATCTGACTTGAGCAAAACAAAAAATCTCAGACCTCTCGCAGATGTTTGACGGGTCACGCCAGAAAATATTTTCTGACTTCTGAATCTGACCTGAAACATCCTTTTCACAGACTTCTGCATCCAACGGGATGCCTCTTACCTTACAACCCCTTTGAGAAACACATCATGAGGTGGTCACTTTGTTGTGACTTTCAGACCATGTGATGCTGCACCAAGAAGCACCTTTAGAACAGGCACCGGTCTGGCTGCTTTACACTCA